>JXSR01S073568.1:55839-69914 GCA_000969725.1 Ophiothrix spiculata
TTTCCTGTATAGCTATATTAGTTGCTTTTGACCATAGCTTTGTTTCCTGTATAGCTATATTAGTTGCTTTTGACCATAGCTTTGTTTCCTGTATAACTATATTAGTTGCTTTTGACCATATGCTTGATGAGGATGATCATGGACAGATGATGAAAGTAATAAATCAGTAGCTCATTTTCAGGCTTTTCAGCACCTTTTAAAGCTACCCCCAGAAGCAAAAATGTCCCAACTTTACCATAGTTTGGTTCCCAGCAGCTTTTAAGTGGTGTTTGACCAGGCATTTTATAAGGATGATAATGGTGTAATTCTAGGTGGAGCGGAGGTTATCAACCAAACAAATATGATCAGTGCCACATCCTAATGGTGTTCCTACTTCACAAAATACATTTGACCTTTGGGGAGAAAATTTATCCATCTATTTGAAATCAATCCAAACTGACCAGTGCTGATTTTCTTAACCTTGATAACATAATTATCATTTTCCATTTACCGAACAGAATCAGAGGAATTTGAGTCACATAGATCTCTTAGATCTCTTCTAATGGGTCTCAATTTATGAATTGGAAAGGTGTCACCCTCCAAGTCTGAAACCCATGAAAACCAAGTTTGAAAGGTTTTAAAGAAAAATTACCCATGATATTTTTAACAAAAATAATCATATCTGTTGTTTTATTAATTTGACCAGATATAAAATTCAAACCTGTGTTGATCAAATATAAAAATATGTAAATGTATTTTAAATCTTAAAGTTATATGGAGTAATTAATAATAACCATCAGCCTAATTGCAAAATTATAAAACACACATATGGCAAGCTCAGTCAAATGGAATCAAAATAAAAAAAATATTATTACTTACTGCAACTTTTAAATGTTATTGTTTTATGAGACAATATGGGGAATTCCCTGTTCTGATGGAAAAACTGGTAATAATTAAATATTTTATCACATATGGGTGGTACACAATAGTTAAATGTTCTTTACATTTATCCAGAAAAAATCTGACTACTTTCATAAAGAAATATTGAAATCTCAGATTTTGTTTTTCCACAACACCAAACCTCACATTAAGAAGATTCCCAGTTTTCCACAAAATTATCTTTAGAGTCACAAAAAATCCACCCAACTCTTTCATAGAAAAAGGCTAATGGTTCTGGATTTTTTTTTTAGGAATCATATAATATTTGTTGGAATTCCAGGACTTTTGCATGTTATGCACTTAAATTGGCCACACATTTTGTTTTTTTCAATTACACATAACAAACATTATAAAGTATATAACTAAGGAGGTGCAAAAATGACATGGATAGTGTCATGAGCCTATACAAGCTTAATTCTCAAGAGAACACCTAACAAGAGAATTATTAATTTGTTGCAACAGACAGCTGCATTTGGTTGTGATATACTTGAAAAAATGGCTGGCATATAACTGACCCTCATAGAACACACTCTGTATCAAAATATGACTCTAGCTAACGCACTTTCCAGCAAGAAATGATGATATCAATTTGAAATAAAGAGGATGACTGTAAATGCTAAATTTGATTAAGGGCCATTAAAGTGAACTACCTGCCACACCCATATACCATTGACCCAACCCTAAACTCCTGCATCATACCACACCCATGATATACCATACACCCAACCCTAAACTGGCATCTCAATATTTCATCTCTGCATCAATGCATTCCAAGTGCTTGACAATTCTACCATGTGCACCCTCTCCCATCTTGGAGAAACATGTCCCAAAGCGAAGTGCTCTTGGGTTTAGTCGGCCTCAGGGGAATAAGCCACCTTAATGTGATTCTCCATCTTATCTCATGTACAACTCCTAGCCTTAGTGACCAAGTGTGTAGAGCTCCATTACTCCTTAGGTAAATCCCTGACACCGCTACTAAATCCCCTTGGGTATACTGCCCCTCATCATTATTCACTAAGGCATTGTTAAGTGAGCATTTTATGCAAACCGGTAAGATTTGTTAGTACATTTCTCACAACCGGTGAGAGTTGTTAGCGCACGTTTGTTAAACAAGAAAAATTACGCCTGTAACGTGTGTGTACAGTCAGCTCAATTGTTATTATTTGTAAATTTGAAGAATGATTATCTTTTTCAGAGAAAGGTAGAAAAGATGAAAAAGTACCGGCCTGAGGCGTTTGTGATGGGTTTTTCTCATATTGACTTAAGACTGTCAATTTCATCAAACTCAAATTTCTCTTGGGAATTTGCTTTCAGATAGGATGGAACGAGGAAATAATCCATTTTGTGGAATTATAGATATCTTGTGTATGGACTTAATCAAAATATCTTTGCAACTTGAAGGCAAAGATTCCATCTTTATTTCTCAAGTATTGTTAACTATGTAAATTGCTATCAAATACTTATCATAAATATATTTGCACATATTGTTAAAAGCTAAATTGAAGGTTTCCTTGGAATCAAAATTCCCAGTTGTACTTATCATGATGAAGTTAATATCTCCAGGTGGCTTTGCCTGAACAGTTGAGGTTAACGTTGTTAATGTCAAATCATTTAAAAAAAATTCAAATGTTACTAGTGATGGTGAGCAAATGAAAAATAGCAATGTGGGCTATGATGTGCGAGAGATAACAGTGTAGTCTATATACTGAAGAAAACATATGTACTTTTTACCTAAGATGGCTGTGTCCCATCTATTGAAATAAGAATGTGGACTATCTACAGTAGACAGCTTTCTGCTCGAGACAACATCATGGACCATCTGCTGAAGATAGCAATGTGAGCAACCTAAAAATTTACTAAAAGACAGCAATGTAACGTACCAAAGATCCTTGTTTGTGACACAGATATCATTGGTCATGAGGATGTCAGATTTCCTGTCAATTTTTGATTGTTAAATATAACTTGCTTTAAATATTGACAAATGTGATGATTATTTGACAGTTTCAAATGGGATGGAGCTTGACAGTTGGAAAATTGGGACAGAAAATATGTATAAAACTTGATTAGAAATTCCACTGTACATTAAGATATAGTCAATAACCATAAAATTAACATGAAGCAGCAATTTGATGCATTTTTTGCTCAAACACTGAACACAATTTGGACAAAATTGCTTGCAGAGCTGAACAAACAGTAGTTGTTTCTGAAATGTAAAGCCGGTTGAGTTTTGAAGCGACCCCCAATATAAAAGAGATTTTCTTATTGAAATTGTTATATTAAACAAGACCACAACAACTTTTCTAAATTATTTTGCCTTGAATAGAGTTGCTTCCCAAATGTTTTTTTTTTTTGTTTAATTTGTGGTCTTCATTATCTGAAAGTATCTGTTTTACTCCTACCAGTGTTTATTTGAGTGCAATTCTGCCATCTATTTTATGCTAAAAGCAAGTATTGTATATAGGCCTAATCACAATTTTATGGGGAATTATGAACATAAATGAACCTTATACAATTAGAGCTGCTCCCTCCTTGTTTTTATTGTGAGTAAATTAAAGTATAAAGAGGAACTTTAATGTTCAAAAAGGACTTCCAAGGGTGTATAGATGTTCAAAAGTTAAAGGCTACTTTTGATATTGTTGTCTTGACACTTCTGACTTCAACAAAGTATAGCAGAACATTATGCATGAAAATGTGATAAATCATGATGGATGTTGAATGGAAAAAAATCAGGAATAATAAGGAAAGGCTACTCATGTAAAATATGCAAAATATTCACATCTTATTGCTTTTACTCCCTAAGGCCTTGGCCTTAAGTACCGTACAGCCCGTGGCCATACATACACCCATATCAAATCATGCCTACATGTAAGAGGAAATCCTAAACTCACACACCTCCTTATCAATTCAAATACAATCCATATAAAATCTGATAGATGGATCCGTCCCATAATAAGCTTTATCCTCACCAGCCGACGGGCTAAATATATCTCAACAAGTTTCATGTAATTTCATGCTTTATCAAGGATGAAAAATATTGTTGCATTAATGAACATAAGATATCTTTGGACCCTATCCATGTCTTGATAACCAATTTATAAACCACTTGATAAGCCAGTAGTCATTTCAATGGGTGGAACTTTAGCGGGTTGATAAATAAGCCCGCAGCTAATAGGAAAATGAAGGAGCGAGATTGGAGGAAGTGAATTATTTGTAATTTGGTTAGTTTTGGTGTTGGTTTTTAACTCATCCTTGCTCTTCATCATTGGAGGGTTTGGGAAGTGGATCATCTTTCACATCACCTGGCTGACCATACCTTGTTCTAGGATAAGTACTTGAAAAAGCGCTGTAACAGGCCTGCAGCAAGCTTAATGCTTAAAATAATGAGAAATCTTGTTTTAACTTCCAGCCAGCTTATGTTATGATTTTGAAATACACATTTATAATGTTCATTTATTTATTCCATGTGACCTTATTAGAACTGCTAATTAATTTCCCTTAAATTAATGTTTACTAATTCAAACTGAATTGTTACCATGGTTATTGGTGTTAGCAATTGAATAAAATAACAGCAATATTGATAGAAGACAATAATACAAGCTATCTACTGAAGATAGCAATTATAGAATAGCAGTGTGGTCTATCTACTGGAGACAGTAATGCAAGCTATCTACTGAAGATAGCAATAAGCAATGTGGTTTATCTACTGGATATAGTAATACAAGCTATCTACTGAAGATAGCAATTATAGAATAGCAGTGTGGTCTATCTGCAGAAGATAGAAATAAGACATATATCTACTGAAGATAGCAATAAGCAATGTGGTTTATCTACTGGAGATAGTAATACAAGCTATCTACTGAAGATAGCAATTATAGAATAGCAGTGTGGTTTATCTACAGAAGACAGAAATAAGACATATCTACTGAAGATAGCAATAAGCAATGTGGTTTATCTACTGGAGATAGTAATAAAAGCTATCTACTGATGATAACGTATGCTACGTATCTATAGTGTAAATGAAAAAATGAAATATCTACAGTTGATAGCTATCTAATATTGGTAGTAAAAAGTGCAGTCTACTGAAGGTATTATTAATGTGACCTATCTACTGTAAATAAGACTGCAAACTATCTAATATAGAAAATAATTAGACATAGACAGTAAATTTAACAGGGCATATTGTCTCTAGGAAAAATGTCTTTACAGATAAAACAAGTACAATTACATCAAATTAAAAAAAAAATGTTACAATTTTGATACACACATTAAAATATGTCTAAAATATATATTACAAGAAGTATGCCAGTATTAATAATTCCACTTAAATGGAAAAATCATCACAAAACATTTTTGTTACTGAATGGAAAAATCATCACAAAACATTTTTGTTACTGAATTTCCAGTATAACATCAGCTAACCCCATGTATACTGCATTGCAAAATGGTGCATACTTTAGTCAAATGTCTTTCTTGAGCTTTCTCATCATCTTTCTCAAAATTTCTATTTGCCTCCAGCAAATAAAGTTTCTTTCATTATCAAAATGAATGTCTCCAATTCATCAAGATAATCTTGCAAAATTACAACAAGATCATGTTACACATTCACATTTATTACTGACAATACAAAATGTTTAATTTTTCTTGGGGTAGCACTCATATTTGAAAGTAACATGATTTCCCATGCCAATATGATACTTAGTATTAGAAATAACACTCTTGTTCACATTAAGAACCATTTTTACAAGTAAACAAATAAGATAGACAAATCTGAAATTTTACAGTCTTGAGCATTAGTCAACAATAATATCAGAACAAATTAAGGAAATGGTTACAATAATGGAATAACACTAAATCCTTTTATGCTCTTTAAATTGCAATTTGGACACAAATGCTATGCAATTGCAATCAGATACATGGTTGTGTTACGCTATGGCATAACAGTTTGTTTCTAATGTTTTCCTGTGTGGACTTGTGAGCATTGCTTTAGCTTCCTTCAATCCTCCTCCAACCATGATTTGCCACTGGTACTGGTGTCTTAGAAATTTACCCATTTTAGAATTAGCAACTTGTTGTAGAAGGTCAACCATGATGGTATATCTCTGCCAATTAGGACATGTTACTAATCTTATGGCTCAAATGTTTGAAATAATAGTATCTCATTTTTCTATTCTACGATGCATCCCCCATCCTCCTCTCTCCCATCATATCATCTCACAATCTGCTGGCCACGAACCCCTATTCAACTCTATTGTTATCATCAAAAGACACAGAAATGAAGCAAATAGCAATCATCTCTTCTCTGAAATCAAATGCCATCAGCATTTATCACAATTTGTATCATTTCCAATATAATCCACAAAACATTCCGGCAAAATCACTTTTGTGATTTGACTCGCATTTCGTCATTCCATGGTTTTATTTATAATTGTTTGTCTCCCATATCATCTAAAAACAGGTGAAACTTAGCTCTGCTAATTCCAGCCCTGCAGAATTTCATGATCTTAAATTACACCGGTAACCCAACACTTTTCCGCCGCTATATTTCTGACCACTTCAAATCCAAAAGCTGAATTCGGTTAAATTGCTTTGAAAATCATGCAAATCTCTCTCTATATCACACCAATATCATTGCTTGAGTTTTTTCTATCTTGCAAAGCTTTTACACAAATTCCCCGAGGGACCACGACTGCTAGAATTTCTGTAGGAAGATTCATCAAAGCGGGAATATTTGGACTAAATTTGGTCTCATCGCGAGTGAAATATGATATTTTAATTTCTATGTGGCTTATTTCAGCACATCATATGTATGGAACACACCCTCAGGGCAGGATTCAACACACAAAGTTACAAGTGAAAGATTATAAGAACCCCAGGTACTCGAGATGTTTTTCTTAGTATCTGAATGATTTAAAACTTGCAGAACTCATTAACAACACATGCTCAGTTTTTAATAAAACTTGCTGGATTTGTAAACGTGACTTTCGAAAATGGACTGAATATAAGAGGGGAAATGTAATCAATACTGCGAAAGATGTTTTCCTGGTATTTGAATGAGTCAGAAGTTACAGGACAAATATTGGATAAAATGGTCAATTTTTAATCAAACGGTTTTGCATTTTGTATACAACAAAAGCAAAGTCTGATCACCAGAAATTGACACGGGTTTAATAGTGTTTTATTTCTTGAAGTGAATAATTCATAAGTATCAAAGTTTTCAAGCTTCAATTTAAATTCTAAATTTATAAATGGCATTTAAATGCTACTGTGACACTAATTGCAGTAATAATTTGATTTAAAATCTTAAAAATTGGCACTAAATGTCGGCTTCTAAGTGACAAAAATAAGCTGAAGCAAAAATACTATTTACCTGCATTTATCAATATACATAGAATTGACACTGCAGGCAAAATGCCTTTCAGAAACATTCTGGGCAAGGAAGGAAACAAGGAAAGAACTATCTCCAAAGCAAGAAGATTATACAGTTTGCCTCATAGCTAGAGGAGTTGATTGGCCCTAGGCTGGATGCACTTGTGCCTAGCAAATCCAGCATTTGCCATCTCAAAGACACAGCAAAATGTATGGGAGAGAGATGCCACAGAGCTTTCGGGCCATGAGATTCGAGCCATGAGATGTAATTGTGATTAAATTGTGTCAACTCACAGGAAAAATAAACTACTTAGAATTCCCTGAAGAACTGAGGTGATAATTTTTTACCATTTTTCAGGTAAACCGTTAAAAAATGACACTGTTCAAAAAAAATACTGCAGGCAAAATGGCCCAAAAATATTAGAACAGGAGGAAAGAATTATCTCTGAAAAGAAAGGTTTCACCAATTGCCTCGCATCAATATGCATTTGGCTTTAGGTTGGGTGCACTTGCTGTAAATCCAGCATTATCAAGGTATAAATGGTTGATGATTTACTGACAATTCTGAGAAGACTGCTGGAAAATGCCCTCAGGAAAAACTTTTAGAAGGGAAGGAAAAAGGGAAAGAAGCTAGTAGTATCTTTAAACTAGGGAGACTTTACTACTTGTCCTAAAGCTATAGGCATTACTCTGACTTCAGACTGAAGACATTTGCTGTTCCTTGGACATATTGGTAAATACTGGGAGGAATTGTTTTAGATTCTGAAATGAGGTCACTTAGTGCTTACGCCAAGTTACAAGATTTCTACACAATTGAATCAATATAGGATTATGTGACAAAACTGAGACACAAAACTGAGACATTTGGTACCATAAAAGTGATTTTTTTGTGCCAAAGTTGTATCTCCATTTAAGGTGTTTTTCAAAAGTTCATCAGTAAGGACATTGAACATCAGCAATAGATCGTGTAAAATGACGTCACTTAGTGCTTACGCCAACTTTACAAGTGTTCAGCACAATTGAATCAATATAGGATTACATGACAAAATTAACTGAGACATAAAACATGAGACATTTTTTACCATAAAAGTGATTTCTTTTTTGCCAAAGTTGTATCTCCATTTAAGGTATTTTCAAAAGTTCATCAGTAATGACTTTGAACATCGCATAACTTCCCAAGCCATGTCCTTAAAAAATCTATGATTTCATCGACAGAACTCCTGAATAAAAATACCCCTGATATAATGCTATTATTAGCATCCCCATGTATCTATCTAGCCTGAAGGGACATTCCTCCTCCAGGTGATTTCAGAGCAGACAATAATTAACACAGATATGCGCTCGCTCAACGCTGATTGCGTTTACGATTCTTACCGAGCAATTATTGCTGGATAGAGTAGGACAAAATTTGACAACTTTTGTTTGTACAAACATTGCATTTGGATGCTCTTGATTACATCATTGTTGTGCTTATTTATTTTTGTCTATGTGATTCAGTGGCGTAAAGGACTGAATAGACCAAAGAAGGCAATTCAAGGAGCCAAGACCTCACACGGAAGTTTTTTTTAGCTTTCTTTGCCCATAAAGACTTTACCATTATTACAAAAATTTCAGAAAAGGTTGTTGCCCTCTCTATCATGTGATAAAACCATGTCAAACCGATTCTGTGATTTGGCATGTTAGAACCTGTAGCGTTCAAGCTGCCAAATTTCACTCTAAACATTGTCATATAATTGCATCAGTTTTTAAAAAGATTCAAAAAAGATTCAAAAAGATTCAAAATTTATTTCAATAACACATTCAATAGCACATTCAAAAGCACATTCAAAACAACTTAGAATAAACAAACAGTATGTTAAAAACACAACAAAAGAATGGTATTGAGGAGATGGCAAAAGGCCAGTAAGGCCCGAAGGGCCATCCCCTAAGTATGGCCTAAGTTACACACGATAAAAGAGTATGGCCTAAAGATACAAAACACACATTCATAACACAAGACATGCCCAAAACAACAAAAAATGGTCATACGTTATATTAGCAAATTTTAACTGTAATCTTCTAAAAGGTTTGTTTTAAATATGTTCTTAAATTCTTTGACAGATTTAGCTTGTTTTACTTTTTTATCAATAGAGTTCCATATGCCAGGACCAGATGTCCGAATCGAACGATCAGAAAACATTTTCCTCGCATTGTGAATGCTATAATTTTGGGCATTTCTTGTAGCATAATTGTGATACTGGTTATGTTTACGGAAATAATTATTAAATACGCATGGTAATAAACCCGCATGATGTTTATACATAAACACTCCTAGTTCTAAATTGAATGTATCATACACGTTTAAAATTTTGTGTTTTTTGAACAACGGATTAGCATGGCATCTATAATGCTCAAATGATATTGTTCTTAATGCCCACTTTTGTAATCTATGAATTTTACTCAAGTATGTTCTGTAAGTATTTCCCCAAGCTAGAATGCCATAATTAATATAAGGTAAAACAAGTGAACAATATAAAGAATGCAATATATGTTCAGGCACATAGTGTTTTAATTTTGTTAACATTCCAACATTTCTTGAAATTGTTTTTGATATTGCATCGATGTGATTTTTCCACGTCAGCTTGTCATCGATGATAACACCTAAGAATTTGGTATAGTTGACTCTGTCCAAAGAAACATTATCCAATATAACATTGATTTGTTGCTTATTTAAATGATTTATGTCACTATTGTATATCGTAACTTCTGCTGAATTAGAAAATATTTCTCCTTGAGTAGATGAGCTGACATCTACATATTTGTTGGTAATATGTGATGTACCCAATATCATATAATTGGTTTTGCTGGCATTTACTGACAACTTGTTTGCTTTAAACCAGTTGCTTATTTCGCGGAGTTCCTTATTAATACAATCTATTTTAGACGAAATATCTGGATGGGAATACAGTAGAGTTGTATCATCTGCAAATAAAATCATTTCAAACAAGGAAGTTGTACTTGTTATATCATTTATATAAATTATAAATAATAATGGGCCCAATATGGATCCTTGTGGGACTCCACATTTTATGTTTCTGTACTCAGAGTCATATGACTGATATCTTACAAATTGTTTTCTATTTTGTATATAGCTTTTGAACCATTCCAACGTTAATGTTATCTTGGTATAAAATCTTCAGTAAATTGACTGGCAATCACTCATATTGACTCTGCTTTGTATTTGGTGTGGTGTGTGTATGGTGTGAATAAATTACTTAATCAAGTGGAGCGGTGTAAGACTTTCTTGTAGAGGTTATTGTTGAGATATGAGGTGGAAGCAAATGCTGTGATCAGTGATCACAGATTATTGTGGAGAGCAAAGTAGAGTAAACTGTTATGTGATCATGTTGAATTGGGATGGAGTCTCTATGAGTATGATCAGTGATCAGAGACTTGGTGTCTCCATTAACTTTTCTTAGATTTATGTGTGTGTGAACGCTGAAATGGGATGGAGTCTCTATGAGGGTGATCAGTGATCAGAAACTTGGTGTCTCCATCATCTTTTCATAGATTTATGTGTGAAACAGCAAGTTACCTTGCTAAGTAAGACTATACCCCTTATTCTTAGCCAGCTACTACTTTGATGCCTCTTTAATGTCGGTCATGGGCGTCATTTCATTTTGAAGGGGGGGGGGGGGGGGGTCAGGAAGCGAAGCCCCCTGAAGCCCTAGCGTTTCTTGCATTCTAAGGGTGTTCGTTACACATATTTTTGTGGGTAATGTGAAGACAGGGCCCCTTGTTGGGGCGTTTTTTGCATTCTAAGGGTGTTCCTAACACATATTTTTGTGGGTAATGTGAAGACAGAGCCCCTTGGTGAAGGTCAGGGGGTGAAGCCCCAAAACCCTAGCGTTTTTTGCATTCTAAGGGCGTTCCTAACACGTGTTTTTGTGGGTAATGTGAAGAAATTTGCAAATAAATAAAAACTGTGGGGGGGACATTTGACATTGTGTCCCCCACCCTTCAAAACGTGGGGGTGATGTGTCCCCCTGTCCCCCCTCAAATGACGCCCATGATGTTGGTACATCAAGGATTGCTACTTCTTATTGTGCAACTGTACACTCCTGGTCAAAAGTGTTTGCGCACCCTTAAATACGGGCAAAAACGTAATTATTATATCAAACGACCAAGACTGTGAAAAAATCATGTTTTTTATGGTGCTTACTATATCCAATATAAGAAATTTATGTTTCCTCTGATATTCGATCTTCCATAACCATAAAAAATTGCCGATTTCCTGGACCATATACAAATACACCACACCCACTTTTTGATATGTTCCTATGTTATACAAATATTTAATGCCTGAAAGTGCAATAGTACAAAATATATCATGAGGTCAAATTTGGACTTTTCTATTTCACGAGGCGTAGCCGAGTGAAATGGATCAGTCCAAATTTGACCTGTACTATTGCACGAGCATAGGCATTCAATATTTGTTTTATATCATGATATCACACAGGTTTGTTTCATGCCGTGCAATAGAACAAACTATTGCACGGCTCAAATCACTGTAATCATGATATAATGTTTATTATTTAATGCTCAATATCACCGTGTAGCCATAAAGATCATTTTCAGGTAAAAAGTTTTCCAACAAATGTGCAGTTATGTATTTAAGCTCCCGTTTATTATGTTCAGAAGAAAGTACACAATAACGTTTACGACCTGAATAGCAAGTAAACCACATTGCCTAAGCAAATGAAATACCCACTTGTCAGGGGAGTCCCCCTTTAAGTCCTAACCCCGGGTTATGACACCACCAAGGTTTTCTTTTGTGTTAAAGTGCTAACAGGTCCTGAATTGGGTTTATTGAATTCTTGGTAGGTGCAAAAATTAGTCAATGCTAGTTAACATGTTTTCCTTTGTTGTTATTCCATAAGGGCCGTTAATAGGGTGGCCTTCCCTTTGTTATTCAAATCATTATAGCAGGCCCTGTTTTTTGGTATCCAACAGATCTAACATAAAATTTTTGCCTCTCGTTGTGGAAGGATGTATAAAATGAACAGCTTGAAAGAAATTTTTTCTTCAAGACTGGATTACTTGTTGTATTATACAGGCATGGGGCTATAAATAAAATAGCCCATGATACAGGCTAGCGTACAACTCCAGATTAGCAATTAAGTTCCTTCAAATCTAGTACAGTTTACTAGACTAGACAATTTAATGGATGGGAGTTGCTCTTCAACAAAATTTTATTTCCGGATCAAGCAACTATGATTTGAGTTTGCTGTAGCAGAAGTTTGATTTCATATCAGTATGAATGGAGTTTTCGCCAGGTTATGTTCAAGGAAAGAACATTTTTATAAATAACCTTACTGTTGAAAGGATCCAGCAGAATTGACAATAGCAAAAACTTTGTGACGCTAAATGATGAATAATGGATCGAGCAAGACACAGGAGTGAATGAAGTTTTACAACATGGATTCACAAAGCATGTGGAATGGATTATCATGTTACGATTCTTTGTCTAGCGTTAATATCACTGAGGACATCAATGGTATCAAAACTTGAGAGGATTAAGTCTATGATGATCTGGATTAAAAGGTAATGTTTTCAGTTCAGTGTTAAAGTACTCGTTAAAGTTTACTAATTTTGCTTATTGCTAGCCTGATTAAGCCTAAGGCATGGTGTACTACAGAAAATACTGGTCATGCTAGTGACTGGGAGCAGTTACAGAGTCTACTGGTCGGAGGAAGTTAAACATTCTTTTCAAATTTTATTCGACGCAAACCTTGGTATATAGTGCTACTTTTCTATTGTAAATGTTTAAATAATAACTTTTGTCTAGGTTATCTTTATACAAATTTCGTATGTCATACTAGTCTTGGGAAATATGTGTGAAATTTTATCCCAGGGCTTATATCCCAGGGCCCTTTACGGCCTATGATTAAAAGTCCCATGTGCCCTTTACTCATTGCATGATTGCTTAGCAACTTTGCTCATTGTTGAAATTTGATTGTATAGCTCTTTGAACAAGTAGTCAAGTTATCAAAACTCTTGTTCCTTTTTTCAAATTCAAAGAGTCATATTGTGTCAAAATGTTATGTATCAGGCGTGTAAAGGTTTCGCATTCTCTGAAAAAATCATTTATTGAGATTTATTCATAAATTTTACATCACTGTTAAATGCTGAATCTGAATAAGAATCTGAATCTGAATTAAATTTGTTATGGACAAATTTTCGCCAAGGTTTTAAATAGTGCAATATTCAATGTTGAGTATTTCATAAGTAGTATTCTCATGGAATCATTGAATGTATCAAATAGGAAGACTATGAATTCGTTAATTTCCTTTGGTGCCGTCAGTTGGATTTTAGTGACCATCTGCATCTAAACCATTTCAAATATGTCACAAGTGATGCATGTTGGTTTTGATATAATAGATGCGTATTAAAAAAGTAAATAAACCTGTGACAGTCAGGTTAGAATTTTTGCTAGTAGGACAGTAGGTTTAACTACTTATCCAGAGGTGTTAGCAGTCAACTTGGGGATAAATTAAACGTGGGTGATACTAACTGTCATCCTTGGTTGAGTTAAACAGAGTTTTACTAGTTCCTTAATTGGTTAAAAAAATCAAAAAAAAAATCATATGGTCTATTTGAATTACTGCACTTTTAAAAGAGAAACAGAAAGATTGGCAGTTTTATTAGAATGGTCTTCTCTATTAGTATTAGTAAATGCCAAGACAGAGATTATAAAAGTCTGGGTCTCTTGTTCTTTCGAAATTTCTGTTGCGTTCTTTTCTTTTCTTTTC
>JXSR01S073569.1:17069-30147 GCA_000969725.1 Ophiothrix spiculata
AGAATCAGGTTCAGTTCTAAGTTTGTAATATAGATAAACATGTCGTGACCGGGCAGCTAAAATCTGAAAAGAATGAAAAAGCTGAAAAGACTGGATAAATAGAGTTATGATTTAGTGAGTTACTACATTATAAGATTGGATGCTTACTGGCTTCTTAGCCACTTACGTTCATCAGCAGCTTTTGGCTCAACAGCCACTACAGTGGCAGATCCCTATTGTGAAATGTTCAATGATAGTATGTAGTGACAGTCTTTTTTGTCACTGCTTCCATTTGTCTTCCACTAAACTTTCAGATATGACATCTTTTCAATTTAAGATCGTACAGTTTACTCTTTACCATTGAACTGGCATAACTCCCCCTCCCTACCAAGTATCATGGCAATCTGTCAAAATTAATCAGTTATCAATTAACCTTTATACTAGTCTGATCTGAAGAACCTTTATGAGTGTGTCTGTGATATATTTTCAATAACATTATGGATAAACTGGCCTGTTACCTGTTACTCTGCCTTCCATCTGTCCGGTAACCTTGTGTGTCTCTGTGTTAATTCAGGGAAGGTAGGTCTACATATTATAGCGTGTTACATACTAGGTTTAAAAAACATGGGAGCTCCCCAGATAGTAAAGCTTAGTTGGACCAACTTTGGGCGGGCCAATGTCGACAGTTACGTTGGGCCAATGTACACAAAATGATGTAGGGCCCATGTCCTTTTGTCCATCGGGCCATCGTCATTCCAATATTGGCATTCTGACGGTTGGCTGAACTTTGGGCCAATGAAAAGCCAATGTGTTACAAAATCATACAGATAGCAAAGTTAAAATAGGCCAATAGCCGATTATGTTGGGCCAACATTGGCAAATGATATCGGGCCTGTGATTTTTACCAAGTGGATTTCTCCCACTCAGTAAAGAAGTGGTACCCTCCACAATGATGGGAGGGCACGCCAAGTATGTCTTGCTTTGCTGCCTTGTTTAAAATAGCACAGGCATTGCAAGAACACAAGTATACCATATGTTCAAATACTACATGAGGTCACTACTGAAATGTACATAATTTCTTTGGTGTCTTGGTTCATTTTGTTTGCATATTTCACTTCAAAACCTTGAACTCAAGTTCATGTATTTGTAGAAAATATAAATTGAGGTAGAAACTAGCGTAAAATAGCTTAATTTTGATGAAATTAACCCAAACTAGAAATTTATCTGGCCAAATAAGATCGGTCTATTAGCTCCACCCACATTCTATTACGTCATGAACGTCGGTCTAATGTCGGTTTACCACCCATCTGCCAACCAAATTACATGATGTTTATCCAACGTTGACCCAACATCGGCTCTGCGACCGCGATCGTGCCGACCATTGCCAATGTTGGCCCAACCATGCTTTGCTATCTGGGTCAAGGGCAGGACCCTGCTCTTGGATCAAAGGATTTTTTATTGATGTCCATTGATATAAACTATATATTAAATCATTGAATATACACGGTTGCTCATATAGTAGGAATAAAAATATTGTTACCACTTTTTTATGTAAAGGTCAATATATGATGAAAATATCTGGAAACTTATGTTGCTTTTGGTCAGATTTGATAGGTTTATCGTGTTGGATGTGAAATGGAACTCCGAATGTGAACAATTTTCTCATGTACTGGTAAGGGGGCAACAACAAAAATTGGTCAAAAACTTGATTTTTAGGTCCAATTTGATTTGACCCCGCCTTGTTCAAGGTCACTTTTCTACTCAAGTTGAAAGGTCATATGGAATGTTTAGCTGTAGTAGAGTGATAAGCAGGTGGTTGAATGTCTTTGTCACGCTTGACTGAGCCAAGAGAAAGTTTTGAAGCAAAGCACAAAATGATCCTTCAACGCCTCTCAATTTACAAAAATAGGGTTGTGGTGAACGTGTAATGGTCCCCGACGGTATGTGACATCTTGAAAACCTTTTAAGATGTCATAAGCCGCCGGCTTACATGACAGTGGAATTGATGACTTTATTGTGATCGTAGGAGCTGATTTCATCGGTGGAAGAGTCCATAATGCTCCTTTTGGTGGAATCAAAGTGGAGTTAGGTGCGAATTGGGCTCACCCGGGAGGCACGTCAATTATACAAACCGTGAAAGATGCAGGGATTCAGACTCATATTCCAAACTGGGATTCGCTAATCATGTTAAACGCTACGGGTCACGATCTGACGGATAAAGCAGATCTCAGCTTGGAAAGGCTTGAATCAGCAATGAAAATATAGCAAAAATAGCGGAAGATATTATTAATAAAGATTTGCCCGATATGTCACTGAGATCTGCTTTACGACTAAGTGGTTGGGTGCCAAAAAACCCAATCGATCACGCTATAGAATGCCTTGAATTTGACCATTTATAGGCTGATGTTCCTGCAGTGACTTCGCTTCAATCAACAGCTCTGCTTGACCATTCATATGAACTATTTGTGAGGGACCAACGAGGGTTCCATTATATTTTCAATGACATTGTTGGCTTCATGCAAGCAGATCCATATTTGAATCATATTCGATTAAACAAAACTGTGACCACAGTAAACCAATCTTCAGGCGTTGGTGTAACAGTCAAATGTGACGATGGCTCGGAGTTCAATGGAGAATATGCTTTGATAACATTTAGTCTTGGAGTCATGCAAGCAGAGTCGGTAAACTTTGTGCCCGCTCTTCCAGCTTGGAAAAAGGAAAAGTTATTCCAAATTCATTATGACTTCTTTTACTAAAATCTTCTTAAAATGGCCATATAAGTTTTGGAATGATGACGAGTGGATTATGCATGTGAACGAGCGTCGTGGATACTATCCAGTATTTCTTTATCTGGAAGCAGACGGTTTGTTGCCTTTAGGAACAAACATCTTAGCTGCGTTTGTTTCTGGCGATGAGTCTGGCGATGAGTCTCGATGCATTGAATTACAGGCGGATGCTGAAACAAAGGCTGAAATTGAACAAGTTCTACGGAAATATTCTTGACGCCGAAGACATTTTGATATCTGGTTGGAATCGTAATCCATTGCACCGCGGAGCTTATTCTAATTGGCCAGTGGAAGTATCTTTGGAAGATTTCAAGAAGATCCAAGCTCGTGTTGATCGTTTGTTCTTTGGTGGAGAACATACACATGAGACTTATAATGGATATGTACTCGGTGCGCAGTTGAGTGGAGAAAGAGAAGCGAAAAACATCCTTCGATGTTTAAATGGGGAGTGCCAAGGTCCAAGTTATAGTGAAGTGTCTGGCAGGGCTACCTGCAGCTGGCCGAAAGCAAGTCGTGTGTTGATAATGATGTTGATGGTGTTGCAATTTATCCTCTAAATTATTTCCAAATTAATAGCTACTGATTCTATTAGTTAGACTGGATCACTTCAAGAGTCACATTGTGTTCATCATGCAATAATTCACAGCGCCAACATTGTCGTTGTAGACCAGGTAATATATTCAGCTTTCTAATTACGAGTTCTGTTTTGGTAGAGGTTGCCATCAGTCACGCTGCGATTATCTATAATGGTGTCTCGGAGTTTTAGCAGAGCGAAACGAATATAGTCGAAATATTGATGTCCACCCCGATTAATCTTGATAACATTCAATAGGATTTCTATAGGGCCGGTCAAATCCCTTTACCAATTTTCTAGGATTTCTACTTTCAAACACCCTTTTTACCCCGTAATATTCACAGCTTAAAAAACCCGGTATATAAGGTTACAGACGATTGAACCCCTGTCAGAACAAATGAAAATTCTTTGATGTTTGTGTACTTATTAGACAATGGGTTGGTACATACACGTCACGGTAGATCCAGTATTTTCATGATGCCGTGGGTTAATAAAGGAAATAATTAAGAAATACTGAAACATTGCGTCAAAACTTGGGTCATTTTTAATCACAAAATTGACTATAACTCTGGAACGGAATTACCGATGTTGAAAATTCAAACGGATTTGGGAAGCTTGTCACTAGTTATTTTCAAATCCATTAAATTAAATTCATATAGTCCTAATTCAATTTTTCGCCTGAAGAGTCCAATTGCGGGTGCACAAAAATGAATGATAATTACATTGCCTACATTTTTGGTATCCATACCAAAATATTTTCCATACTCCCAGGCAGTTAGACAACTAGTTGCCTAAAAATCTTTTGATACAATAATAGGAGAAAAAAACGGTTTGTTTTCATATTTTGAATGAACCAAGCTGTTTAATCTTCCACTAACATAAAACGGAAGCAATAACGTGATTGAAAGTTAGTTGTCTAACTAGCCCTACATTTCTCCTAAATTTCTATGTCTTTAGATTAATCTCTATTGTTATTAACTCGACGTAGTACGCGCACCCGCAAAATGGTAAAAGGACGAAAAATCGCCATGGAAAGCTATAGAAACAAGCTTATCTCTCGTGAGCTAAGGAGTACAGTTTGGTCACTTACATTGCGACTGATCAATGACCAATCAATGAAGCGCACCAGTTCAGCTTATGGCGCTGTGTTCAGTTGTACAGTGTCAATGCAAGTGGTAAAGGTGTTAACCCAGCAGATAAAATTCAAAATCCCTCTAGAAATCGAAAAAGTGAAAATTTCGGTACATATAGGATCTTTAGTATTTTTATTTTTCTATGATATCTGAAGTTATCTGACATGAAGTGTAGGAAAATGTAGATGAATATTAATGAAGATACAGCCTTATTAACATAAAATTTGCATAAAATTTGGTTCTTTGCCATTTGACACTAGTTTGACCTCAATTCGCTTACTTTTTACATTCTTGGCATTTTTCAACCTGCAATCTTTAGAGGAGAC
Source organism: Ophiothrix spiculata (assembly GCA_000969725.1). Lineage (NCBI taxonomy): Eukaryota > Metazoa > Echinodermata > Ophiuroidea > Amphilepidida > Ophiotrichidae > Ophiothrix > Ophiothrix spiculata. Next base: position 21,868 of record JXSR01S073569.1, read on the forward strand.
ATAACGGTATCCAATAAGACCGATATTCTTGACATAATAAAGGGCAATATGCATAAATTAATATAAATTATGCACATTTTCCAAGAATTTTGACAATTGACCAACTTCCATTTCCTTTGTCATTGCAATTTGTACGTTAAATGACATACTGATGGCTGAAATGTATTTCTCACTGTACAGGTTGTAACAGAAAAAATTATACATTGTTAACTACAGTTAAAGAATCAAGTTACACTTTGTGTCACATTGTCATTTATTTACATCGAAAGCCAACTTCTTTAGCTACAAACTGCACTTTGTTTCATCCAATTTGATGGTCTACAAGCAGAGTTATTGCAATTATACTGACCCTATCTTCAAACCACCTGGGCCAGTTCATCCGATTCATTTACCGGTAGCAAAATAATGGCACATAATGCCGTAAATCAGCCATACGATGTTCAACAGGATTACAAGGCTGATTTTAGTGTTCCATCTAACAAAGGCAATATAGACCTCTTAATGATGACCTTGCCCGTAGTCTGTTGAATTCGTAATGTTGGACGGGACGCAAATTTTTTTAAAAGAGATATCCTAGTTGGTGAGACAACATATCATCTAAATGGTAAAGACGGCACATAAGCACTTAACCCAGAGATTTTGACTATACGTCAATGGAAACACTATTATTTCTAAACTTTTAAGTTCAGAAATAATAGTGTTTCCATTGAAGTGTAGATTCGTTGTTAAAACTTGAACTTGAGTTTTAAAGAAGTTGAAACTTCTTTAAAACTCAAGTTTTATCAACGAAACCGTGTAAAAAACTGCAAAAAGATTATTTCAATAAACTCTTTTCAACAAAAGATATCGAGTCTTTGATGCAACTGTTTATGCTTACTCTGCAATGTTAAGTTTTTGTATTCCAGTATTGTTGGTGAAAAACACTTGGTATATACCAGTATTGTTCAATTCACATTAATATTCCAGTATTGTTGGTCAAAAATACTGTTTAATACTATATTAACAGTTTTGATTAGTTTTGGTCAATATTCCAGTATTGTTGGTCGAAAATACTGATTCATATCGGTACTGAACATTTTTCTGATTTTTAAGAGCAAGCATTATTCTCTTGCATCGTAACATAAATTTTTTAGTTTTTATGGCATTTTTTATTATGAAATTCAAAAGCTGTGTTGAGTCTGACACTATTTTAATTAGCACTATTAGTCTGTAATGATGAAATAGCAGGGTCAACCTGATAAGAGGCCCTCGTTTTTAACCTGCAATTTCCCAAATGACTCATTCTTACCTCAGCGACCCTACTTTTGTTACATCTTGTGTGCGGAATGTTCTTGTTTTAACTCAGTTGTTTCCTGAATGCCCCCATTTTATGAGGTACCCTTAACCTGGTGACTACTCTACTAGAACCAGGCCACTACCTCCAACCTGAAGGAGGCACAAACCTGCAACAATGCATAGAAAGTAAGACTAACCCAAGAGTTTAAATCCCTCTTATCTCTTGATCTGACCCTGATTAGTTGGTAAAAATCAAGAAAACAATAAGTATTTGAAAAATGGAGCAAAATTTGTGATTTTTTAGCATTAAACAATACTGGAACATCATAAGCATTGACCAATACTGGAATGAAATGTGTGTACCAGTATTGTAAAAAAATTTCAACAATACTGGAACAAAAATACTCCCAGAATTGTTCAATACTAGAACGTTCCAGAATTGTCCAATACTGGTATATTCCAGTATCTGGGACCTAAAGTATACTTTTTCCTCTCACTGCATTGTTTATCTTAATCGAATCATGAAAAACTGTTTACGCTGACAAATGGTGAAATCGGCCCAAGTAGTTTTCACTGGACTTTACATAAATGGTCGTAACTTTTGAACATGACCATTAAATGAGATCACTTAAGCTGCTTCTGGTAGCCAATCAAATAGCCTTTCAAATAAGGGAAAGTTTGTGAATATAACATTTTTATTTTTCTCATGATATCGTTAACAAGAATGTATAATTTTTTCTGTTACAACCTGTATTTTATACATTTGGTACGAAAATGAAGGAAATACCTTGTAAAATGTTGATACTATCCATAAAAATGTAAAGTGAACCAATATCGCAATTTCAACCATGTCTAAATTTAGCATTAAAAGGGGTGGCGCATATGCTACTCAGTAAGGATTATCTCTTATTGAATTTCGTGATCATTGGTGATTGAATCGATTAATGTTCATTGTTACCCCGTGTTTATGTTGTCCTTTTCATACTACGGAGACTTACATGGGACTAATATTAATAATTTACGACTCAAAATGTATTGAAGAATAGAAATTTGTTAAAAATTTGTAAACAAGATGATTTATTTCTTTTGGGGATAGATAGTATTTTTCTAGAGAATAACAAATATAGTATATGTTACAAATATAGTATCATGTTAAAAATATACAGTTTTGACATCGATATTAAAAATGTTTAATGTTTTAAAGAAACATTAAAAGGTATTCAAGGGTACTTAAGTGATGACTGCTTTTTAAACCCGTCTTTGCCCTATGTTATAAACTCATCTATAATATTATAACGTTGCTTTCTATTTTTTGTTGTCTGTGCCTGGTTTTAGGCCCTGGAAATGAAAAGCAAACCTGCTATTATAGTTATACAATTTTTTGATTTCTATAAACTTTCCATCTCCAAACTGTCAAGCATCATTAGAAGGTTGGGATCAGCCTGTCATACGAATCCAATTCGATCATCAAACAACACTATTATAGAAATCTTGTTCGAAAGAAGATTGGTTAAATTCATACCTGCTTAGACCTCTCGTAAGGGTCTTTTTTATTTTGAAATATGATTCTTCTTTATTTGGTGTGTTCTTCCATTTTTAACAAGCTTTCCTCTAACAATAGTAACATATGTCTGCAAAATAAAGTTTTACTATGATAGATTGGTGTGCGCATAGACTTTTGGTGCGGAACTTAGACACGATTGATATGAGCAACATCTAACTGAGATAACAAAGTGGCACTCGGTGAAACGGTACTATATCACGCCTGACTTTCCTCCTCAGTGTATTCCAACTATACCTGATCATATATCTGATATACTAAAGGGACTCTCTCCCTTCCGATAATTATAGGGTAGTCCTATGTAATTGTGGGGAAGTTCCTAACCTATAATTCCAGCAATCATCCCGGTGGATGCGATCTTTGTCAGACATGTCTGAAAATGATTGTCGACCATGTCTCCTGTCTTTACACACCGATAAATATAAGATCAGGAGATCTTACTCTTGATGGTGAGGTGATCAAGAAGGTGGACGACTTCAAATATCTTGGATCAATGATGGCAAGCACAGAGAACGATATTCTCCGAAGGAGAAGTCTTACTTGGTCTGCCTTCTGGAAATTGGAGAAGATATAGAAGTCTTGTTTGTCTATTCTATTATATGGATGTGAGACATGGGTTCTAACCAAACAACTTATGATCGTATATCAACTGCTTTGCAACAAACTGTTATCGCATCATGCTCAAGACAAGATCGTGTCACAGATAAAGCAGTGAGATAACAGGACAACAACCTCTTTCTATTACCATCCACCAACGTCAACTTCGTTGGCTGGGACATGCTCTGCGGAAACCAGAGAGTGATCTTATATCCCAGTATGCACTTTACCAACCAACCAGAGAAGCGTAAACAAGGCCGCCCTGCCATGCTCTATCACTAGTACATTGCCAGGCTAATCAGCAGAGATGTTGAACTCACTCCGCGAGAAATCATCCTTACTGCAAAGGAGAAAGCTAGATGGAGGCGGATTGTGCATGACCGACTGCTCCCCAGCCGATGGATAATGATGATAGATGTTGAAATATAAGACAAATGAGTCCATTTGCCTTAGAAATGTTTGTCTAGATGAAAATCAACAATTAATCCCGTCTCAGAACAACTCTTCTATCAGTCCATTGACGCATTGCTGTTCATTTGTACTCTGATTAAGAAAGTGAAATCATGATCAAAACTTTGAGGTCTTATGAAACCTTGAATGTTTAAATGCATTTTTATTTTGATGCAGTCATGTTCGATCAAGATCCATATAGCTCAAAACTGTGTACTAACTTGATGATAATTATACATGTAGTACATTTAACGCTGTTATGGTCCAAGGTCCTTATATTTCGGTGGATAATTTCTAGAATTTGAAAATAATCAAAATGTCGACTGATTCAGGTTCATTTTCTTTTCTTGAGCAACCATCAAGAGGCATCCCGATTTTAAGGCTTTCTCGGAAGTTACATGCTTCCTTAGCTACGACGACAACTCTGTGCTGATTCACAAGAAAATGTGACTCATCACTTTGCATCTTTGCATGTCATTTTGGATTTATCAAAAGTTTGTGTAGTATACTTAGTATATCATGTGAAGGTTATAGGCTGGGCAGTCTTCTTCTTGACGTGTTCGCAGATAACGTCCTTCGATCTTCTTAGGTGCGCTTTTGAGCTGTTTCATTATATAGACGTGGTCTGGGTTGGTCCTCTACATGCCTCTACCTCCGTCTGAGCTCTTCTATTGGACCTGCACTCTGACATGGCTATTTCTACCTGAGTTCCTCGCCTATGAGATGATGGAATAAGCTTCATGCTGTGACCAGAAACTCTTTAGGCCTAGTCTGTTTCAAAAAGTCCACCAAAAGTCACCTGTTTCCAATTAGATGGTTGTCTTCTCTCTGTATATGTTTGTATGTCGTATGTTACAATAAAAGTTTGCAACATTTCGTCATGCCAGGAGTGCAAGATTGTGTGTTGCATCTTGGCAATTGGCATGGTATCCTTCCCTAAAGACATAAACTTCCAAAGGGTTTATATTTTTTAAAGTTCCATGCAAATTTGTTTCAGGATCACAGAAGCACATGTCATAATCAACACACTAACATAATTTTGAGGCTTACTCAGAATTTTTTTTAAATTTACATTATGTGTTTCCAATGCAAACTTCATACATTTGTATTGAAGAATTGCAAGATTTATTTCTTCTGCTCTGATGCATGTATTTGCCTTAACCTTTCTGGGATTTCATGATAAAATTGTGTGTTAAAGTCCATTATTTTGAACAAAAAGTTTACTTTTCATATTGTTATTTTGATAAAACATTCACCATGTTCACGGGTCCTTTTTTAATTAAAGGACAGAACTTAACGAAAAGAGCTCTTAATCTCCTTGTTGGCTATACCATCATGACCATGGTACCAAATAAATAGCGAATCACATACATTATCGTCCTGGGTGGTATTCGTTGTATATGTAGTTACGTATTTTTGATATAAAACCAGCTTTTAAAAATACCATTTTTGAAGCCATTTAATGGCCTAAGAAGTTCAAATTTGGCACACATAAGAGCAACACTTCACTTTGTTAATTGAATAAACAAAACCATCAATCGGATAATTTCTATCAATATTATAATTGAAAGTTTGAGGTGATTTCAATGTTTTTACAGTAATTTTATGAATTAATTATGTAAATAAGGTTGATAATCATCTTATTTCGTCCAAAACATATGATAAAATTAAAGCCCAAACTCCATTAATCAAGATTCAGCTACCCGCACATTTCTGAAAACGTTTGTATTCGTTTTATCTACTAAACTCTGTTATCAAGTTTTGTTTACCAAAAACCTTAATTTTTGTACAAATTTGCCTGTAATTCAGAAAATACTGACCTACATTTTCCTACACTTTACAGACATAAGCTTTGGACCATTCTAAACATTCTTGGATGAAAAATTCCTATATGTACTCAAATTTCCGTACCAGTGATTTTTGGTCTTTTATCTGCTGCGTTATGTGTACAGTACTCCTCTCTGGTTTCAATTGTCATCGTAGGGACAGAAATGACCCGTCAAAGAAAAAAGGTGGTGGTGTCTCGATTTTTGTCTGCAAGCACATAAAGTGCGAAATACCGTCAGAAATCAGGGTTCCCAATGATTTAGAAGTACAATGGGTTACTTTAAAGCTACCATCTTACAAATATGAAATATACATAGCTTTTGTTTATTTTCCACCCAATTGTAAATTGGATAGTTTGCTGCGTGATCATCTGCTCTCAACCATTGATACGTTACGTTCTAACAAAAATGTGTCTCTTATGATAATGGGCGATTTCAACGATTTTGACACTTCGGTTGTGGAGTAGCATGTGAACCTTCAGCAGATTGTCAAATTTCCAACACGAAAAAATGCAATACTTGATAAAATTATGACTGATATACCAAACTTGTTTTGTGAACCATCTAAAATCCCTCCTCTCGGTAAGAGCAACCATTGTTGCGTGTTACTTCCCTCTAATCTTCACCTCCGTGTTCCAAAGGCTTTAAGAAGAAGCGTTCGTCCAATAACAGACTCAGCGAGGCGCTCTTTTGGCCAATGGATCACATCTGAAGGATGGGAGGAAGTTTACACAATTGAGGGAGCTGAACAAAAAGCAATCAAATTTGGCAAATACAGCACGAAAAATAGGAGTTGCATTTTCCTGAAAAATCTGTTAGACGCAGACACAATGACAAGCCATGGCTTACGGAAAGACTAAGGCGCATGATAAATGAGCGAAGCAAGGCATATCAACGTGGAAACACAGAACTGTAAAACTACTCAATTAAATACAGTGCGAAATATGCAGCACTAAAGACAAAATTTATGAAACAAAGGTCGCTGGTTTAAAGGCTCATTCTCAGATAAAGCGTGCAACTTTGCCGTTTTGGTGTCGCTCATGTTCGTGTTACTAGTTTAGCGTTGCTAAGCCTATTACAAATAATTTGAGTGATCTAGTTAATATATTAAAGTCACATTAGTAACATGTGTGAAGCTAAACATTTTAGCATGCCAGGAAAGTAGATAACGATTAATCTGACAATGCAAAATCGTTACTTTTCCCCATGTCGCCAGCCATACTTTTTACGTTTTATGTGGCCCCGTTCCTAAAATATTCGGGCATTTCAAACGCAATGCATATTTTTTAATAGCCCGTAATAGGTATTAGTAATGACATATAAAGTTTAATTATATTAAGTATTTAATATGACATAATAGCTTTTTAAATCATGTCGCCAATATTGCAAACAGATACGAACCAAATTCTAAAATCGATAACAAAGTGTGAAAATCAATATGTTGACGGATGATTCCGCATTAGATTTATCAAGTAAACTTCAGTCTTGAATAACATATATGTTATATAGAATTATATATTTACAGTAATGATTTACAAGGATATTAATATCAAAAAAACCCTATGTGACTGTCACGTCGCAACAGATACGAACCACACATTTTGTCGCCTTTTCGCAAAACGCGGTACACTATGAGCGAAATAATACACCTCAGTGTAGTATGTGTAGAGCTTCTAATTTAGTGTAAAGATCAAGTTTGTAAGAAAACTAATTTTCTCAATAATGAATATTTAAAAAAAGATTCCAACAGATACGAACCAACAGATACGAACATTAGGTATAGGGAATACAATGGTTAAAAATCAAGTATTTTTAAAACATATCCCATGCACTTTTTCTTCTTCAGAAGCCATAAGAGTTTATGATTTTGTATGTTTTTCTTGAGTTGTTAGTAGTCGAAATTTCAACATTTCTCTAACCAAAGTTGCACGGTTTATCGGAGAATGAGCCTAAAGGTAACTGCTCCTGGAAAATGGCATAGGCATGTGAAAATCCATGACGGGTTCTAAACCTACTTCAACATTGAACATGGATCACATCAGCTCTCAAAAGACCAGGAAGAGCTTGCTGGCATAATTAACAATCACTTTGCCAGTGTTTGCAATCAAATTCCACGTTTGAACCTGTTGATATGCCTTGCTTTGCTCATTAATCAGAAGCGCGCCGAATTGTTTTGGGTGGCGAATATACTTTTTATGCAGAGGCTATGGAGACACTTCAACTTTGCTCCTTGGTGGAACGTCGTGAGCAACTGCTTCGTGGGCTTGGTGAACATATCCTTAAATCCAAACGTCACGCTTCCTTGCTTCCTGAGCCAAAAAGAGAAAGGCACGGAAGAAACATGAGAAGAAGCGCTAGCCAACTGAACCACCAAAGTGCAAGACAACACGCTTCAGGAAGTCAACTATACCAGCTGTTGTTGACCGTCTGAACAATGCTGTTTTTATTGTGTAATGTTTTGTGTGTATTTTCATTGATGTGTATTTTCATTCTATTATATATGTACTTTTTGTAATTCAGATATTTCAGTCTTTGACCCACCAAGGTGCAAGACAACACGCTTCAGGAAGT
>JXSR01S073569.1:57864-76878 GCA_000969725.1 Ophiothrix spiculata
TACGGAACCTGTTGTAAGTGTACAGCAATTTTCATTAATTAAGGCCTACCTATACTCGAAACATGATTCAAGGTGTCTGGTCCACGCATAGGCCTACTGGTCCGAGCTTTTTTAATTTTATTTCGCAAGTGCAACAACACGCATGCGCAGTATACGCAGAATAGAGTTTTGAAACCAAAAGATGTCACATTTTCTAATTTTTCGTGAAAAATAGGTCGGTGATTTCCACTCTTTATTTTGTTAATTGAACATGTTGAAAGAACACACTTTTGCGCAAATTGTGAGTACAGTGGGAAGTTTTTGAATCAACACTAAATAATGTCGCCTTTGCCACATTTCCCAATTTCCCCAAAAAGCTCCAAAAAAACGACTCGCATGCAAAAACGAGTCAGGTGGCCACCAATTTTTATTTTGAAATTTCGGTTCTACATCCGATAAAATATTATTCATACCGATTTTTACCAGCAAATTTTAGTCAGATCTATCATGGACCAGACACCTTAAAGCAGATTTGTGTTCGGTCTTACATGTGATGGCTCACCCCGAAAGGGGGGACTTTACAGATGATATCAATTTGATTTTATCCTTTCATCTGTTTCAGCATTTTCTAAGCTTTAACATGTTTAAAATGACACCTTATACTTGTTGAAGTTTACCAAGGCGATCAAATTTTACAACAGACAGTCTGCTGGAAATTCGTATTATTTTCTTTAGTTTTTGCTGCCTATTTTCACCTGTATCTTGAAAAGTGTTATATTGCAAAGTCCCCCTTTTCGGGTTGAGTGAACTATTTATATTTTTCCATTCTGTAATTCTCAATGAATCTCGGTAATCACAACTTTCGATTATATAACGTAAACATTTGTGTACCGCCGCGTCAAAAGGGACCAGTAGTCGACTCCTACATGTTGCTCATTGTAGCATATCTGATGTATACAAATACCATACATTAGATATGCTACAAGGAGCAACATGTACGAGCCGACAACTGGACCCTTTTGCCGCGGCGGTACACATTTTATAATAACTCAACTATGATGTTATTCAGCAGAAAAAAGAAGCGTATTCTTGAAATTTTGCTACCATATAACACTGTTAATTTAGGGAAATATTTACACCAGTGTTATTTTTTTTAAACAGGTGCTGATAAACGCAATGAAAACAAATTGTTGTTGCGGGAAATCTTAGAATATCTGTTGTCTGACGAGTAAAGGTGAGGTTTTCTCTTATTTTGTAGTATGTATCAAAATATTGGTTCAAGTGAAAAATAAACAAATGAGCTTCGATCTCATCGCATACTGAATCAAATGAAACGTTGTTGATATGGTCTGCATACTGTCTTTTAAAAGAAGATATCAGGACCTTCCCACCATGCCTTGCTTCCAATGGGGTGGTTTTTTTTTACAATTTTTAATGAGAGGGTTTAGGGATGAAGTCTACTAATTGCTAATTGTACTTTGTTTCATCCCTAAACCCTCTCATTAAAACCTGTACAAGAATCCTATTGGAAGCAAGGCATGATGGGAAGGTCCTGGCATCCTCTTTCTGTCTTCTCTCCATGATAAACCGGTGTAAGAATTTGGTATTAAAAGAGTGAAGCATATATGATAAGTGTAGCAGCACTGTGTACAAAAGTTTCGCAAAATTCCAATATATTCTTGAACAGATATTTTACCTCATTGTAAGTTTTAAATGATTGGTATACATCAAACAGACATAACATGTCAGTATTTAAAATACACCCATAAAGTCTAAAGGGGTCTTTGATCCGTAATGATACTGCAATTAAGCATATGATATTAACTTGGAGGTAATATCCCAGTAAATGGTTTTTCTTTTATATATTACAGTTTCACATAGAATCCAGGAAACTTTCAAGAGTGCCCGGGCAAGAGTGTAGCGGTTAAATAGGATATTATTAAGATAAATCGTCCCGGCCAAGACTAAATCAAAATATTTTTATTCAGTGTCATCGCAATTATATACCCTATCCACTCGTCCAATTCACCTATTTTCCGACTGACAAACCTTTAATTTTTTAAATACTCCCACTTTCAATAGTTTGGCAAATCACCCTACTCTATGATTAAGCATAATACAAGTATTTTAACATCATTTTTGGCACATTAGTATGAAATAACCCAATGGTACACTGACATACATTCAGAAAATACATAGTTGAATTGGACGAGTGAATAGGGTATTCTGACACACTTTACAATGCTTTCATAACGCGAACGTACTTCTAGGTATAAGTGTATATAACCATTTTTTGTTTTGTTGATTTTATTTCAGTTTCAAGCTAAAACATGGTGGTGGTACATATTATTTACTGAACTGGGATTCCAATCAGATTCTAAAAAAATATTTCAATCACCACAGCAAGTCAACTCAACTTGGATGTTCATGGTGTAAATGTTTGCACGCGAAGTCCATCACTTGTCAACATCACCGAAACAGGCAAAGATAGCATTTGTACGGCACGCAACACCAGACAACTCCATACGCATAGTGCATGAAACTCGACTTTAAGTTTTGTTAATTGTGACGTGTCATACTTTTTTTGTTGTTATGGATCAAGGTTTTGCTTTCATGGATCACACAAATGGAATCGACTTTTGACTTTAAATAAATAGCACATAATCACAATTCAAGGTCGACTCTTATAATATTTAGAATGAATTTTAATGTTTATGTACAGTCAGCGCTTAGAGCCTATGCAAATGAACTGTTAATGAGCAATTTATTTTTAAGTTCTGGCGATCGATATTGAAGAACTTGGTCGTGATATTTTTTTTCTTGACGTGACCTGTCGGATAGTTCGGACTTCAAAGCCTCATGATCACAAGGTGGTTATTGCAAATAAAAAAATGAGATATGGATGAAAATATTTAGAGTTTTTTCTATTAAAACATGGTTTTGTTTGACTGTTAGGAGTAAAAAAATCTTCATTTTATTACATTCTAAACAAAATTGCAAATTTTAAGCATTTAAAATCATGAGGTCACATCTGCTTACGTGCTCGTTGTTTTACCGAACTAAATATCTATTGGATGGCAAAATAAGTTATACAACCTATCAAACCTCATATCCATGAAATTTGAAAAATATATCTTTCTTATTATACCTGTAAAACCGGTAAATAGTGCGGCAAAAATGCCGTTCAATTAGACGTACGAAAGGGACCAGATATCGGCCATTACACTTACGCATTGAATACCCTGATATTAACAGTCAGCATCATCGTACGACAAGAAGAACCTTTCGTATCAATGGGTCTGTATGACGTCATTTGCCATGTGCCGTGTTTAGTCTACACTGCATGACCTCTGCGCCATTTTGGCGATCCAATTTTACATCGATTTTCTTCTGATTTATCCTGAATGGGATTATTTATTTTGTAAAATAGCATAATGTTACCTAAGCATAACTATAATTGACAGAATCTGTCCCTAATATGATATTTTGTGTAATATTTCAAAACAATTGGATCTTGCGCAATCACAGTTTAAGTACTAACATTTGCGACTTTATTTCACATTGATTCAGTAGCGTGAGCTATAAGATCGTTTATTTTGGGGCCGCGGGAAACCAGGTTCGATTCTCGATCTATACACATTTTTTTCCTTTTTCTTCTTATTTCAATTAGATTTTATAATTTTTTCAGTGACATATCACTCTTCCACTCTTCCAGACACAATTCCATTTTTTCATCTTGTTTTATTTTTCAGTTATTTTTGCACTAGGGCATGAGCTAAATAGATTGCCGCCGAAACTGCCATAGGCGCAACGGAGACGGGCAGCGGATCTGCAATATCGGATTTGACCTCATGGACCAAGAGTCACACTCATCTACGTGACACGTGTTTTATGCAGATTTCAGGCTAGATTTTCAGGATATATGTACAAAAGTGTGTTCGGCTTCTTTGGACAAAGCGGCTTAAATATATTAAGTCCAGAATTGTAGATTTCAGAGAAAAAGTAATGACCAAATGTGACCTCACTCAATGAAAAAAATCACTTTAGAAATCACATAAATATGCATTTTTATTTCAACTAATTTCAATCATTTTTTATTTCAATATGTTTTGACAACATTTATACATCTAGATGCATAATTATTTTGAATTAAAATCTATTTGGATGAGTTTATTGGCCTTTTTAAATCAATGTCTCAAACTCATTAATATTCATGAGCATCATCAAACCAGCGCTCTGTGCCGATTTTCTATGCATAAAAAAAAATAAAACAAGCCACTTTTCTCGGACCTTACTTCTGGCTGTGTAGGCCTATACATTACACGACAAATGCATAGGGCCATTCCCATCTTTTTTGTTACAAACATGACAGGTTTTTTTTTTAACCAAAGGTGCTTTTGCTTAGTGCTGCAAGGCCTTCATTTATCAGCAAATACTAACTGTTGTCCATCAAATTTAAAATTTCACCCACAGCCAGACTTTCAGAATTTCAAGAATATCGACAACTTTTTTGTCAATCATGATTGATCTATAATAAGAATTGTTATGCTTGTTCCCAATTCATGACAGAATATCTTCCGACATTCGAAATGCTTTGACGCAAGAACCATGACGAAATGTATTTTGAGTCATGACGCAAAAAATATCAGGAGAAACGCAAAACTACCTCCTTTGAGGTAGTTTCTATGATAGAGGCCCTAACACAGTTTTTTCTGCATCATTCAATACAATATACTACACCTATCTTTGAATCATGACTCAATATTTTTCTGCAGCATGATGCAAGATAATTACGTCAAGACCTTTCGTATGTATCAAAAGATGTCATCATGAATTGGGAACCGTGCCTTATAATTGGAATAATAGTTGGAAGAAATAAACATTGGCAAGTTCAACGACAGAACCGTGTAATGACCAGTTGACGTTTGTGACATGTTGGAATGCTCCATTTTATGATCTGTGTTTATAGTACAATGGGTTTATTTAAATGCTTATAAACATCAAAATCTCAAAATGTTAAACAGAGAAAAATTGAGTATACTTGAGTTTTACTTTCACTTTTTGTTAGCTTATTGTAAGGTGATACTGAAGCTGATACCATAGTCCCATTGTTGACTACAATAAGCTTACAGAAATGAATTTACAATAGATACGAAATTGGTTTACGAAATATTTGCCTTGGAAAAATGAATAGACCACACAATAGGCTTAAGTGGGCGCTGATGGACGCAATGAAAAGGAATTACGATTTATAAATATGTCAGTGTTACAAAAATCTGATTTACAAAATCTTAAACAACACATTTGAACTAAGGTAGTGCTTCGGTTGAAAATAAAACAAATATTTTCTTAAATGGTTTTGTTAATGTTTTTCAGTTCTCCACGTCTCCACAGTTATCTTTGTTTTATCAGGGGCGTCAGAAGCAAAATAAATGTGGTACGGCCCCTGGCAAAAGTAGTGCGGCCAGTGGCTCCTTGGTCATGTTGGTTATCAAAAATAAGAAAACAACTATGAACCACAAGACAACAGTTACTAAAAATACATATGAACAGTACTATGTTATGGTTGCTTATGCTAGGATTATCATAAAACGAATCAAATTAGATTAAATTTATTTTTTCCTATTTTGCGGCACTCCCCCCTCCCCCGGGCTACAGTTTCGACGGCGTGTACATGATATTGATTGTACGTATGCGTCAAGTTCAATCAGTACCGTAAGTTGATGTGAAAAGTTAATACTAGTAATGTTGATTTGAAATACTAATCGATTGATTTAATACAATTGGATTCGACAGCCTTTGCATCGGGGCATGAGATTAGAATTCCTGAATTCGTTTCTCACGAAGTAAGGGCTAAGAGTAAATTGTACAATTGTGTTGGGAGTGGCCATCCTTGTCTTTCTCTATTTCTTGCTATTTTTTCTATTTTCGGCATCTTTTCAAAAGATGCATAATTGGCCAGCATGCATAGATTAGCCATTTCTGGCTATCCAGGGTAGTACTTTTGTATGAGCTTGGAAGAGACCATGAGTTCATCATTAAACTAATGGCATGTGTCCGTCACGGACCAACCGAGGTAAACAAACAAACAAAGATTGACATTTCTACAAATGTAGCTATAACATTGCGTTGTCACTCGCTTATATTCGCAAAAATTTCACTGCTGTAGTTTTGCCAAATTGTAAACTTAATCTTTTAATCTCTTATTTCTGAAAAGGTTTTCAGTTTAGAATTTCAATCAAATTTTACAAAAATATTGATGCAGCCACAATATATATTCATTCCGATTGACCCATAATACATGTTGGAGCTTATGTAGCCTGGTTCTGTTCAAAGGTCTGCATATGATAATTGGCTGATTGACACAGCGTTTCAATGATTTATATTTTATGGGACTTAACAGGGAAATAAGTTATATCCACCAAAAAAGGACATGCAAACTATACTTCAGTGTGTAACATAGTTTCGTCCCAACTCAAGACATAAGGTCAGATATTATTGGCATGTTTCTTCTTATAACTCAGGATACTTGTTTAAGTGGTAAGCATTAGTCGAAGTAATTACATTGGTATGGTTTCTTTAGTATGTGTCCTCTCGTGTTTTGTTGATACTTGTGCTTACAAAACTTTTGTCGCAATATTTGCATTGAAAAGGTTTCTCTTTAGTATGGGTCCTCTCGTGAATGGTTTAACTACTTCCGCATGGGAAACACCTGTCGCAGTAATTACATTGGTATGGTTTCTCTTTAGTATGTGTCCTCTCGTGGAATTTTCTATGACCTGTGTGTATAAAACGTTTGTCGCAATAACTGCATTGATAAGGTTAATTCTCTCATTAATTATTCTGTTACTTGCTGTCGCGAAACATTTGTCAGCTCACAATAATAACATTGCTACGACTTCTCTTTGGCATGTCCTTTCATGCCTTATTCTGCTACTTGATCGTGTGAAACATTTGTAGCAATAATTACATTGATATGGTTTCTCTTTATTATATATGTCCTCTCGTGATCAAAAATAAAAACATGTATCATATAACATGCCTGTGAGAATTTTTTTGTTGCAATAATTACATTGGTATGGTTTCTCATTGCTATGGATTCTTTCATAAAAACTACTTAAAATCCATAAAATCGATAAAAAATCAATAAAAGCGATACAAATCAATAAAGTCGATAAAATCAATAAAATCAATAAAGTCGATAAAGTCGATAAAATCAATAAAATCAATAATATACTTCACCTTGACCATCAACATTCAACTTGACTTTGTTTTATTCAAATGTCCCCTAGTGTCCCCAAACTCTCTAAATGTACCAACAATACCCAAAATACTCACAAAATTTAATTAATTGTCCAATATTATCCTAAAACTCGCAAAACACTCGACGTCATAACGCTAAATTTACCAAAAATATTCTTTATTTTCCCAAAATTATACTCTATTTTCCCCTTTTCGACCCCCAAAACTCTTAAATACTCGACATTATATCCAAAATATTGGTAGTAGTCAAACCGTCTTCGATCAAATGTACCGAAAATACCCAAATATACACATTATCATGCTTTGAGGTGTCCAAGTGTGGGAAAATATTGGATCCAAAACATGATAATGATAAAATTGGATGATTTTCGCCCGATATTTATTGGTCTCGCTATGAGTTTTAAAATATTGGGCTCGACTGCGTCTCGCCCAATATTTTTGCAACTCATAGCTCGACCAATAAATATGGGCTCAATCGATCCAATTTTATACCAAAAACGCCCCAAACACCCTACATTACGCCCCAAATCACCCATTTCCCTCAAATATGCAAATAAGACCACGCACACCTCATCATTATGCAAATTAAACAACACCCATCTCATTAATATTCATCATTATGTAAATTAGTCCACGCCTACCTCATTAATATTCAAACCTCCGATAGTCATGCTCTTACTACTGTCTTGTCATCAATCTGACTCTTTATATGTTTTCTACCAGAACTGGCCCAACAAACGATTTTTTATCTTCTAAAACATCAAAAGGATTAAAATCGTTGAGTTTCATTAAAAAATACCATATAATGCTTATTTTTAATCAACAGCAGAAAAAAATCACATACATTTTATTGGAAAAACTCCAAATTTTTATACCCA
Source organism: Ophiothrix spiculata (assembly GCA_000969725.1). NCBI lineage: Eukaryota > Metazoa > Echinodermata > Ophiuroidea > Amphilepidida > Ophiotrichidae > Ophiothrix > Ophiothrix spiculata. Next base: position 65,985 of record JXSR01S073569.1, read on the forward strand.
CATTCCAAAATTGCATTTGTTCTCACCCTTTTCAGATATAGGTCAGCCTTTTCAGCAGGTCACGTTACAAAAAACCAAAATCTCGAGACCATTTCTGTTCTCGTTTGGCGAGACTTGGATTTTAGAATTCGCTTAATGAGGTCGATAGCAGCTAGCAGGGTAGCTGTGAGGTGACTGTGATGTTTACTTTTGTATTTAATGTTGCATGGATGATTTTTCAGTGATTGTAACTTCACTTTTATTAAGACACTTGTACTTTGTTTTTGACTTGAGGATGCCAACGCCGACTTGTCTTTTGTGGGACGCTGATCCATAAATCAGTACCCATTTTCTATCATCTTGTATTTCATATGAATTTATAATGATAAGACATGGGGCTTTCAAACAAAAATGAACAGTCCGCTCAAATATGTTCATACAGGGTTAAAACTATATACAGGGTGTCCATGAATGATTTATACCCGGCTATTGGCTTTTTGTGGACCAGTGGGTAATGTTTTGGTCAAATCTTGTTAATTTTCAAGTTAAACATGCCTTTAGGTTTCTGAAGAATTTTTCAAATCACATGTTCCTGTGGAAAGTTATAGCGGTTTTTCCAAACAGGGTATATTTTGCGAATTGCAAATTTGTAATCAGAGAAATTGATGAACTTTAAAGGGACATTGGACAAGTTCAGCATCATCCCCCTACTTTTCCCCAAACATTTTGAGATTTTTGCATCATTTGAAGTATTTGCTGTAATAATGCAAGCATGCAATTTTTCATTGTCAAATTCAAACCCTATATATCAAAATATTTACATTTTCTATTATTTTTAATTATTGTTGTCGACAACGATAAATACTGCCCTCTATATGTGAATTTTTAGAATTGGTCTTTTTCGGGAGCTCTAATGAAAATTCAAAAGTTTCTTTTGATTTATCTGCAATCTATGATGTGAAAGGAATATTTTACAAACAAATCTTCGGCTCTTTGTCATTGTATAGCATCAATATATAGATTTAGAGAATAGCCTCATATAAGGTTTTATTGATTGACTGTGATGGATATAAAGGGTGTCCTTGAGAAAGAAATAACGATTTTGGTTACGGTTGAACAGCTTTGCAATGACCAGTACAAATAATGTAAGATGTTACGCGCCTAAAGGAAACCCATCTAGAAACTTTACATTTGGCATTGCTAATGACAACCGAAAGTTAGTAGTTTGGATATTATGAGTAACAACTCAATATTAGGACCAGTATTTGTCGACTATGGTTCATCAGCTTGTCCGCCAATATCGTGTCCTGTTCCATATCTGATTAAGATTATCTTGCTATTCTGAGTATCAGAAATCTGCAAGAAGGAAATGCTTTTTGTAGATCATAAAAAATTACCAAAGCAAAGAAAGAAGATTTGAATTCGGTCAAGTTGTGTTCATTAAACTGTACAAACTTTGGTAAGTGTGCATACTACATGTACATGTATTTTTCGTATTATACCTGCATTTGTACAGATCAAAACCACGTTTACATAAATTTTTAATTACGTCATCGCACAAGTACAAAGCAATGAAGCATGATATTTTGATGAAACTTATGGAAAATATACAAGACTTATCCACTATTGCAGAAAAGCTGTTGGTTTTATGAAAAATTATGATTTAATATTTTTTCTGATTTTTTAATCCGGGTATAAGTAATTCGTGGACACCCTGTATATATTGATGAGACTGTATACCTGCATAAGATATTTGTGATTGTTTATATTTATGAGATATAGAGGTAAGAAAGCGCTTAAGAAGCAAGCGACAGTTTTTTCCTGCTGAACAAAACCATTTTGATGCACTTTTGGTGTACAGTGTGATCAAACATGTATATTTCAAAATTTTGATACTGTTAATCCTCGAAATTATAGTATTATGCATTTAAAACTAACCAATATTGTCTTATAGGCAGAATTCCGACCCAGTAAATTGTTCACTTCACCCAACGTGGTGCTAGAGATACGATTGAATTGCATGACAATTATACTAAAATTGTTCTGATAAAGAATCTGTTTATCCCCGGAGAGGGGATTGTCGCATTTATTAAAAAACTAAAGAACATATCACTTATTTTGAAATCCATAAACGTATCTGAGAGGATATACACATCCGGGATATATATTTGCATAACAGTCTCTTCCTCTATTACACTACGACGCTGTCATTGGTAAACAATACACACGCACACGGTACTGTGAAACCGATACCATCATAGCACGTGACTTTGGTGAACCCTTTCCTTTCCACAAATAGAAGCAAATATTGCATATTGCAAGGTTTAAGAGGCAAATCAATGGAATGTTAGTAAAAAGGATATAATGTGATGTTGAATTTCATCGGACGATTTGCCAAATTTTACGTCTAGATCGTCAAGTTTTGTGGCAAAAGTTAAGCTCAAATGACCACAACGTACTCGTGCAGTGGCATGGCTGACATGACAGACATGACAGAAGCTTACCACTCGAGAGGCAAACGACATGATATGGGATCAGCATTGCTGAAAAGAACTTTATGCAGGTATGTTGAGCTTTTTTCAGGACATAACATTACTGAAACGAGTGCACATCTTTTTAGTAAAAGTAACAACAACTAAGCTTGGCCGTATTATGAGTTTCTCGAGACGGTTTACTTGTCGACAACTTCTTGAGCTCCAGCATACCATGTACCAGTGCACATTGCATCATGATCAATGTTTTTGTTAATACAGAACTGTGTGGTGTATATTTAAGCTATCCTGACATGTTTTCTTTTATAAAATAATTTTGTCTGTATTGACACCGGCCACTGATATTTGTTACCGGTTGCCTCAGCTCAGGCTCCGGTTTTAGACTTTAAAATGGCATACGTTTAATTGTACGTTTTACATTGAAATATATTTATTTTCAGTTTCAATATCCCAATCTGTTTAACATTCTTAACACATTTGCTTTCTTTGTGTATTTTCAGATGACTTTTTTTTACCAAGCACAAGCCAATCCAGCAGTGATCTACATGTAATTGTGGGCTGAACAGAATACCTACATTTGTATGCATGTCATCATTGCCATACCAGTGGATAGAGAAGTTCAATTGAAAGGAACTACATTCGCAGAGCCGAACTGGAAATACGTATCAAACCCAAATTGTGGGAAATTGAACTATTTGCATAGTAAATAAATGAAAAAATGATCTCCAGGATGAACTCCTTCATTAAATTAAATTTAATAATAAAAAAATGATCATCGACTTGTTGATGAAGGTAGTAAACTTCCAATGAATCGTATTTGACATTTTTTTACTGGAAATGGACCAAAATGACTGTAGATGCTACTTCCATGGAACAAACAACGATGCAAATTTTAACCTATGGATAATTATATTTTGCTTCAATGGATAAAACCTTGAGGATTCAAAATAATTCAAAAATACAGAAATTATAATTCATGAACCCATGGTCCACGGATGCATATGTGCTATTCTAGACTATGATCAAACAGCTTCATATGATGAAAAAACTGGATTTATTTTCAATGAACATTGAGAATTTTTAGATATGGATCAAAATAATATATATGTTGATTGTACCCCGGGGGGGGGGGGTACTCATTTTTTTTTTTGGTAGGTATGTGAGATCCGCGATATCGAACATAGGGTCTTGCAAAACGGATTTTGTTCAAAAAGAGGGTCTATGGAACTGATGTTTTCCCGAATTGAGGTCTCAGGAACTGCTTTTTTCCCATAAAAATACGACTATTTGAGCTAAAAATCGCTCAAAATTAGCTTGAAAACATGATAAAATACATTTTTGAATAATTTTCTTTGAAAATGGGGTCTTCTGAACTGGAATAATCTTGAAAAGAGCATCTTGGGGAGCGGAAGAGGAGGCTTGAAAAGGGGGTCTCGAGGGCGGCACATACCCGAACCCTCCGTCAATGTAAGTACCCCCCCCCCAGGGGATTATACATGTAACAATTTGACAGACAAGTGCCTAAGCTTTGTGGACTAATAATTTAGTGAAGAAGGTATGTGTGTATTTCTTAATTACTACGAAAACTAATAAAATATATTGTTTTCACAGATGAATGAAATTGTGTTCTAGTTCTTTTTTAAAAATAACAGTTCATAAATACTATAACATACCAAGCGGGCACGTTCAACGTTGAATCAACATTGAAATTTTAACTTCCAGGGTTGAAAAGTGACAAAATATTATATCAACCTAAAAATTACTCTTTTATATGGTTTTGAACATGCATGTTATTATAATTAGGTCATGACCTAAATATAATTTCATTCATGTTTTTGTCCTATTTTGTGTGAATGATTTAACTGATTTCTATGAAAAACTCAGTTATAACGCAGTCTAGAAAAGTGAAATTTAGAGTAGCCTAATTTCTGCGGTTGAAATCGGGTTGAAAAGAGGTTGAAAAATTGTTGAGTTGAAACTTCAAACCTCATTTCAACGTTGAAAAATGGTTGAAATTTCAAAAACTTTCAACGTTGATGTGAAAAATGGCCGAGTTGAAATTTCCAACGTTGAAAACTTGACTTAAGTCAGCTGGGTACTATGTCTATGTGACAAAGTACGTGTGTTTTGTATTAGGTTCCTGGGTAATGGATTTACTATGCTAAGACATGGGTCATTGAATTCTTTATAAACAAGAATAGTCCTTAAAAAGGACAAACTCGCGTCAACCAGGTGTCAAGTACAAGTTATCATTCAAAAAATAGGTTCCGGGCTGCTCATGAACTCTTGTTTGAGGAAGCTCATTTAGAAGTAATAGCCGGTGTGCAAACATTTAAATATGTTTTCGCTGACATTTAAAAGATTTCACATTTCAAGTTTGTGAAGTTATCGATCTTAGTTTTCAGTTGTTTTCTAACAAACTATATCAACCAGACTTTTAACTACTATCTAAAACAAAATGAGGTTATTGTTGAAATCTGTATGTTAGAAAGCTGAACGCATAACATGCAGTGGAATGTAAAACTATATTCTCCACATTTCAATTGAAATATCTTGACGAAAATCTATTCATCATTTTGCACTTTGTAAATGCAATATTCCATGAGAAAAGATTCATTTTTTTGTATAAATATATTATGCAAATACTAGTGAAGGCCTATCCAGTAATTTGATCGAGGAGCCAAGATAATGTCTAAAATTTCATGTATAGGCTATTTTAATACAACACATTTTTGGTATAATTGTGTTGGTCTACACATTTTCTATGACCAAAAGCTTATATAAGAAATCAGTATAATGACTTGAAAATTGCATACTGGCGAAATGAGCCTAAACTTGAAATGTTCTGGATAAAAAAAAAAATTTTTTTTAAGAGAGCAAATAGCGTGCAGCGCATATTCGCGAGGTGGTTGATTAAATGGTCCAGGTTTTCCAATAAAGGTGTTTCAGCGAAAGCCAGTGTGTTACATGATATAAACCCTCTCATAGATACGGTTATAGTTCCAAATAACATTTAAATAAATTACTAAAATTCACATTCAAGGTCCATAGTGAAACCAACACACGTCCATATCAGTAGACCTTCTCATCATATTGAACTTTTCATTACACAATTTAAGAAGGTTGGTTTAATAGATTAAATTACAATATAGAGATTTAATAGGTGCTAAGTGACAACAGAGTAGAATAACAGTTTATTTGCATAGGATATTTGTACACACATGTTAAGGTCAGCAAACTTTCCAAATGAATGACTTTCCCAGTGATTTCATATCATGGACAATTGTGAAGAGGCATTTATTACTCAAGTAGATTCCTACACAGAATAACAGTTTAGTCCTATCATTTTTCATTCTAAATGAACATGAATCTACCTAAACAACAACTGCAAAATAAAACAAGAACAAGATTGTGTAATTTTTAATAGAAATATGTCAAATGATTCTGTAAAAAACTGGTTTTTCATATCTTAAAGAGTTCACATTTATGACCAATGAGAATGCTTCTTTGTTAGTTGAGCTATAAATGCATGGTCTCTTTAACCAAACAAAGTTATGCACAATATTCACTGAGTAACCTTTGTATAGTTGTGTTCACATGTAGGTAGGAAAGAGTTGACCATGTGACTTCACCTGGACTCTGTACACAGTGTAAAGTTATTGATGTAATTGATTTTGACTGTGCAGGTGTACTCATATCCAGGGGCATGAGTTTTTTTTGCAAAGTGGCCTCATACTCACTGCGTGAGAAAAATTGGGATTGATTGATTTTGTAAATAAGTTTGCAGTTCAAGACAATTGTTCAAAGTTTGTTAAAAACCACAAGTTTCTAAATATTATATAGACCCATACATGTATTGAATTGAACCATCGATTGTTTACAATGATTTCGGCGAAACCATTGTAAATCTTTCACGCAAGCGTGTACTGCAATATCTACGCTTGTATGATTCGGTTAGTACACTGTAGCGATGTGGCAGCACATGCGTTGGAGACTAGTGTCTAGATGCATTTTCTACTCGTAGTTTCTTGGTTTGATACTATGATTATTTTCCACGTAAATGACTTATTAGAATTTAAAATAAAGAAATTTTACCAATAGAATTATGTAAAAAACATATCAACGGAACTTTTGGTGATATTATTACCACTTGTTAGCATGCAAAAAGCAACAAAAATCGCGCATGAATTTACCGATAAAATGCCTATGTCACGAGTACGTGTGTTAAAGTTGCAGAATTCGTAGGGTCAATTTTGAAAAGCCGCCGGTAATTTCAGCGCAGATTTCATTAAAACCCGACACTTTTAGCATTGGGGATAAAAGGAATTGGTTTTTGTATATATTTCTCCAATAAATTTTGGTAACGAAAAGTATCTCTCTCACGTGTGCCACCTCGACATATTTCTGAATAGATTTTTCAGCGTGGGAAGTCTGCCTATTAATGTATTTATCACGTGCAAAACTTGTTATAAAAATTGTGAATAAAAAACTAGAAATGACAAAGTTAATCATCAGCAAAATTAATTTATTGCATTAGAAGAAAAGGTCTAGATATCACTAAGGCGGCAACATTTTTTTTATTGTATTTTTTATGTTTTTCTTTACCTTGAAGTAGTTGGGTAAAGTGTTTTTTTCTTACTCAACTTTGGGGCAAGATTTTTTTTTTCGCCGCCTTCGGCGGCAAAGTTTTTTTTTGTTCAAAAAACTTCCATGCCCCCCCCCCTGAGAATCAAATGGTGCGCCCCTTAAAGAAACATGACAACATTTTACCAGGCGCTTGATTAATACTGTTATGCCGTTCAGTTCAATTTTTCAATGCACCATCTACATTGGAGGGTCTCATGGAGAGGATCATGACTGGATTACAGTGGGAAGTGATACTCTACTTAGATGATATAATTGTGTTTGAAAAAAGACTCCGCTTAGTGTTTGAGCGCCTACGGAAAGCCAACTTGAGGTTGAAGCTGAAGAAATGCGCTCTGTTTCAAAGTAAGGTGTTGTATTTGGGCCATGTTAGTGAGTCCGGGACCGGGGTCCGGGATTAGCACTAATCCAGAGAAGGTCCAGGTGATCAAGGAATGGTCGACACCTAGATGTTTGAAAGAAGTACAGAGGTTCCTAGGACTTACGTCGTATTATAGAAGATACGTCAAAGGATACAGTTATATTACTCGCCTTCTCCAGAAATTGTCAGAAAAGAATTGAGTTTTTATTGGACATATATAGCAATGTGAGGAGGCTTTCAATCAGCTGAAAGAGTGTTTGACCACGACACCGGTACTTACATTCCCAAATCCGACAGGAGGAATGTTCTGTTTGAACACGGATGCTAGTGGTTATGGGATCGGAGCAGTGGTCTCTCAACAACAAGATGGACGAGAAGCGGTGATAGCATATGCAAGTAAGACATTAAAGATGGAGGAAAGGAATCATCAGTGACCTTGTGTCCGGCAGATGTTCCATACGACCTGCAGCACGCAGAATGGACGTTGTTCACTGTCTGTGCTGCATGTCACATGTAACATTTGCCATATTTTTTTTTTAAATCAAATAATGATTCAACAAAAGATTATACCGTTGTGTATAATTGTGTTGTACATTTTAGTGAGCAATTTTTTTTTATTTATTTATTTATTTATTTATCTATTTATTTATTTATTACAGTATAAAAACACAGAAGTGCAGTCAAAGACCGAAAAATCTGCAATATATCAAAACACACATATAAAGTTGCATGCAAAACATGAAAATCACACAATGAAAAATTTGTTATTCAAACGGTCAACAATAGCCGGAATTGTAGACTCCCTGTAACGAGTAGTTCTGCACCTTGCTGGCCACTCCTGAGTTCCATCCTTTTTTGGTTTAGGAAGCATTGACGCGTGACGCTCAGACTTGAGAAGCTTCTCACCAAAACTTCGAAGAAGTTGCTCCCGCCATTCCACCAAAGTGCAGAGCCTAAGCGTATTCAGTGCCTCGGCATACGATTTGAACTGATCCCCAAGAATTATGTGCGCGGGCCCATTTTTGGATGAGCTCTAACTGGTCAACCTGTTTACTTGTGATTGACGTGTACCTGAGGGGACAATCATATTCCAGGACAGGACGTATGTACATCTGCTAGACAGTAGTTAAATCAGAGGCGGAGGCACTCAAACGCTGTAGGACATATAACATGTAAATGCGCGTTGAAACCTTGGATATCATTTGGCTTACTTGAGTGTCATATGAAAGATCGTTCTGTAATGTGACCCAAAGCAGTACAATATTTTCAGTCGTATTGATAATTTGATCATTTAGTAAAAATGAAGGAAACAGGCTGATTTCTAGGAAAACTAATATGCATGATATGGCTTTTTTCTGGATTAGGTAACATATCATTTCTTTTACACCAATCACAAACTTGCAACCTTTAAATATCAAAATTATTACCAATGCTTTATAACATAACTACTAAGGCGTTGAAAATAAATTTGTTTTCTTTGATTTGCTTTAGTGCAGATTTTGATAAGTAATTAAGTTCAAAAACTGATGTTGGAGCATCGGGTTGAAATAAAGCTAAATTTCTGGTAGAGACTGTTAAACAGGTTCTTATGCCTAAAAATTGTTTTCGAATTATTTCAAAATTTTGAACTTCATTAACGCTTTTATTGGACCACCCTGTAGATGGCCCAGTTACTTTCCCGTCCGAAGCATTTGTTTCAAAATTTAAATCAAGGTTTCTCTTTTAGTATTTATAAGCAAATTGAATACAATACAATATGATGTGTTTCTATAAGAAATTATTTGATCTGATAACAATTCAAGATAATATGAAGAAAATTGAACCTCCATAGAAATTCAAAGAACTTCACAAAATTGATTTTGCCCCTTCAGAGCTATCTTAGCTTGTATAGAACATTGATCAGATGTACAGACACGTCATCACCCATGTCATCGGGAATTGCAGATCATTTTTTGTCTTCTGATTTCTGAACCAGTCAGGATCCTACGTGATTCGTGAATAAGCTTTTTGCGGGCCATAACAGCGGCGGCCAAGGTTGACGATGAAAATGCCAGAGAACTGGATTACTGCCAGGATGACATACGAGAACTGATAACTTCCGGTCATGTGATAAATCCAACCTGTAAAGAAGAAACAGAATCGCGGTGCTCAAATTATTTCAGTGTAATCGTAACGACCCTGTTAACGAGCTCATTATGCGAATTCTGTATTCCAAGTCTCGCCAAACGAGAAAAAAAAACTGGCCGCGAGATTTTGTTTTTTTAAACATGACCTGCTTAAAATGCTGGCTTTGAACCCTCGTTATCTGAAAACGGTGAAAGCAAATGCAAATTTGGAACGGGGTTATGAAAATTTGGAGTTTTTCCAATACATTGCATATGATTTTTTTTGCTGTTGATAAAAAGGAATCATTATATGGCATTTTATATATAAAAATCAACGATTTTTAAGACTTTTAAGCTACCAAATTTGAGCCCTTACATCAATCTTGTTTTAGAAGATAAAACGCCGTCAGTTGGCTCGATTCTTCTAGTAAAAATATAAAAACTCAGATTGATGAAATTTGAAAAATATATTTTGCCTGTAAGGCCTGTGAAGAAATAAGGAGAAGAAAACTATACGTTGATGTGATGTACGAAAGGTATCTAATATCGGCTCTTCGTACTTGCCTGCAATTTGTATTGCGACAGCTGGGCATCAAAAGTTCGATAATTACTATCTTTGGTCACGACGGGTCATCCTCTGACGTCAGAAACCTGCACGAATCTCATGTCAGAGTTTGTTTTGACTGGCCTCGCTGCAATGAAATAGTTTGTATTTCTTGCGAAATGTAATGCATTCAACATTTATTTTCCAGACCAACCTTTTTGGTTCTTTTATATATATTATGCGAAAAATTCTAGAATTTCATTCGTTACAGTGAATAATTGAAGAAAAACCAATACGCTACGCAAAAAAATAAATGAAATTTTCAAAACGAATCCAACGGGGTTCGAACCCACGGTCCTGAGATTAAGAGGCAGGCGCGCTTGCCACTGGACCAGCTGTCTGATTGTGTATTTGACAGGTATTTAAAGATATATACTTTATATCGAAAATGATTGGTTACGCAGGCGCAATGATAGAATTTGGGACGTATCGTATATTTTATCATGTATCAGAAAGGTAAACAAAAGGAACCCTTGCATTAATCTTGTTTTAGCAAGATTTTCACAGTCTAAATTTTGCTATAAACATATCGGCATTAATATATATTTTACACTGAATTAATATTTGTAGAGAAAATCACCGGTCTAGTGTGCGGGTTCATCGCGTGAAATAATTTGACAGTAAAATTGCATGAAATGTCACACATATTTCGAAAAATGTACTTGCATTATATTTATACAATACAATATTTATACATAAATATGCAACA
>JXSR01S073570.1:3999-14560 GCA_000969725.1 Ophiothrix spiculata
ACGCAGACACGGTTTGCGCGTGAAACAAAATGCACACGCTGTATATGCGTCAAATGAAATTTTACGCAATCTGCCTGGATATCGAGCCAATCTCCGAATATATCAGGAAGTACAATCACTCTGTCAATGACAAGGATTTTTTTTTTTGAAAATTCCTTGGTCCATGAGCGACACAAGATGGCCGCGTATCTCGATACCCCTATAACAATTACTTGATGAACCTCGATGCGAACGCGAAGCGTGAGCGAATAACCCTACCAGACAGAGTTTCATGAATGTTCTTGTTCGGGAATCCCTGCAGTTTTTTGTTATTGCAAGTTATTGCAAAATAGGATCATGGAAATCTGTAACATAATTTCAATCTCGAGATTTTCCCTTGCAAGTGGCAAGTGTAATTATCAGATTCCAGATTAAAAATTCTTATCATATGCTAATGATATTAATAACATATTTAAACAAACATAGAGCTAAAACTAATAAATGAAGGGGCTGCAAGAAAATTCAATTTAGCAACAAAAGTTAATATACGGTAAGTGTCAATACATATTTTTTGTAAGCTTCCAAAATGTGGTCTTCATAATAATTAGAGTAATTCCGATGATGGTTGGTAATGAAAAGTTAATAATGTCACCATGCATTTCAGAATGCCAAATGTTTAGTGTTTTTCATCACAAAGCCTTGGTAATTATTAGAAAATCAGTTGGAATACATTTAACTTGAACCAAATGTTAAGTAACCCCTTTCTCAGAGATGCAAAATCTCCATTAATTATCTAAAAAAAATTAGTATTTGATAGATTTATTTGTGCTGATAAAAATCTAAAATTTAAAAAAATATAGTTCACCGTGCTCGTTTTTGAGATACAGGCATCTCAAAAAGTACACATTTTCCCAAAAATTCACCCAATTTACCACACAAAGTATAGGGAGAGCTCATTAAAGTCGATCATTATGTACTTGTAAAAATAAGTTGTCCATTATAATGTTAAAGCATGTTTTGCGTACTTCAAAATATTGAAATAAAAAAGGGTCACCGTGTTAGTTTTCAAGAAAAATGACAAAACTGGACGTTTTTTAATAAAATTTTATTACTTTGATGCCACATCTGCATCTGCATAAATTCCCGCGTATATATTACGCAGAGATGTGGCGCGTTATTAACCAAACACGTTAGTAAAGCGTGCGTTGAAATTTGTGTACGCAAAAAGGATGCAAACAATTTTTTGAATTTTTACTATTTTATAAAATGACAAAATCGTTATCCCACAGTCGCAAGCAACTGCATCTCTGAGAAAACCCCTTAAACGTGATCGGGCTACGTGCAACTTTCCATGGCATACTTACCAAAGTACGCTTTACATAAGATTATTATCAAAAATCGGCGAGTCATATTTGATAAAGATAGTCTTATCTTTGGAAATTGGACTTTTGCTTTAACACAATGATGGCAAGGTTGTTGTACAAAAAAGTCAACTAATATGCGTGGTTGTCTACTTGAATGTTCTTATTATTATTCTACCATGACGTTTTCTCCAGCGTGTTGTCTATGGATGCACTTTGTAAGTAAAAGACATCTCATCATGAAGGGCTCAGTCACACATAACATTTTAGAACCAAGTCGTACGAATAACGTACACACTGTTTTGGTCATAGGCATACATGCATTACGGAGGTGTTTGAGTTCTAAATGAAGAGAAAATAATATTTTGACCTGGATTCATACTGATTTTAAAGAGTGTCCGTGCTTATTCTTAACAAAGTTTGTTTTGACGCGTATTGGATGTTGCGGAAAAACTATAAAAGTGTTTTTACATCGCATTTGGCATTTTACACTGGGTTACAAGTCAGAAGTAATATTTTCTTGATAAATAGAATAATAAATTAAAAAATATCACAGCTCGACCTACACAGTCCAAGTAAGTTTGTGCACTCTATTTGAAGGGGCTACAGTACCCCTTCCTGTAGCAACAGTTGCGTCTACCTGTTACCATTACCCTTTAAGCTATCCGAATATGCTCGTTTTCCAAATTTATTCCCGGTGATAGGTATGAGTGTGAAGGCGATTTTGTTTTTCAAATATTTCTATAGAACATTTAATTTAGATTTTATAATTTTATATAAAACTTGGCTAGAGAAGTATTAAAACGAAATGATCAATCGATATTACTCATCAGGGTAATAACAGAGTCCTTTAAAAAATTGTGTCGTTGGATTCAAAAAATATGGTACCCGGTAAAAATTGCCGCAATAGTACATTTTTGCTCAAAACTGGGATATAAAATGGCATCTTTCTGAGCCTTTTCGGGGGGAGGTGCATCACCCTGTAAACTTGAAATTGAGATGCCAAAATTGTTTTATACCAATACTCACTTTTGCAACAACGAGTGATGGATTCGATTCGGGTCTTTAACTTTTAGACACCTGACATCATATAAATTTCACCAATTTAGAGTACAAACCCCATACGCTTATGGCTTATTCTAGTAAAGATTGAACTTTTTTTACTTTATCACATAAGTAGGTTTTCAGTCATACGTTTGTTATTTTGTACGTAAAACGTATTTTCTAATCGGAGATTGTAAAATTGTTCTACCCCTGCATGAATGAGCATGTTTAATTGTCACAAACTGTCACAAACGTTACCAAAACGTTACACCAAAATGTCATAAACGTTACTAAACGTTACCACACAAAACATTGCATTAAAAGAAATCCTGGCAACAGAATGTCCGACCACTTTTACCAAATACCGTATTTGTTAATTTTTTCCTTATAACATACGGAATGTCAATTAAGAAACTTCTAAATTTGAACTTGTTAAAACATAGAAATTTGTGTTTGATTATCGAGTTATAATCAAACCATTAAATTCATTTTAATTCTTAATTGCTTAAGAATACACTTCTTAAAATAGGGATCACTGGTATTGATGTTCTATTTACTGGTACTCATGTATTTTCTAAATAGGGATGAAAGTTCCTTCCTGAGCAGTAGGATGGCTGAAAAGTATCCTAGCACTTCCAGCATGTCTAGCCAATCAAACCCTGCACCTACCAATGATCAGCAAGGGCTGAGTAAAGATCAATCAGAAGATCCATCTGAGCCTTTGATAGTGCAGCAGTTGGAATCTGCGGAAGACAAGTGTTTAGATCAACCTGGACCACTTGAGGGACGACAAGGTCAAGTTGCAGAAGCTTTGGAAATAGCAAGCACAACAGGTACATAATATCCGTTTGTTTCAATAAGCTTCAACGAGTAGCGGTATCTGACATTAAGAGTATGGAGTTTGAATTTTCTGATATAAATGAATGTTGCAAAAAACTATATGCTTACCTTGACCACAGGGTCAAATGTGAGTACTGTAGACTTTTCTGAGAACGTTCTGTTATCGACTGCAAATTGCAATGAGAGACTTATTTAAAACTAAATAAGCCTTTTAGAAGAATGACCGTCACAAAAGTATTCCCCAAATGGGTAAAATTTACACTTAAGGTCCTCCACACTAAAGTGGTAAAAGGGGTTGGGGGGGGGGATATGGACCGAAAAAACACCGAAAAAGCGCTTTTGCGAAGGTATTTTATGTCTGGTCACAGGTTAAGTACTTCAAACGAACTAAAACAAAGAAAACATTTCGAGAATATGACAAACTGTTTCAAATTGGCAGCCAAAACAAAAGTTTCCATGTCGCGTCAAAATTTTCCCGCCAAAAACTTGATAACTCAATTCCCAATGGAATTTTTCAATAAAATTTGGCTCATATTTGCAGTATGTAAGTTCAAATACATTCCTAAAATAACATTTGAAAAAATGGTTACGATTTTATGGGCGAAACAAAATTGAAGAGCGTCCTCGAAAATGCTTATTTATGCTAATTAGCATAGGAAGGAGTGGGTCGATTTAAATTTTTTGGTCACCAAGTGAAGGGTATGGTACAGTTAAACAAATACATAGAAGGGCGATGAAAAATTACTTCGCGTTTTTCATTGTTGGGCCATATGGACCCCCCCCCTTGACCACTTAAAGGTTAATATTGTTACGATCAAAAACAAGGATCAAGGTCAAAATTAACCTGTCAGGTTCGAACTGAAAGCAAAGCAAGAATAAATACACAGTCAGTCAAGATTTTATCAACAAAATGTGAAAACAACAATTTATTTAGTATACAAGCAAAATAGCAGTGTAAACTAACTTTCTTATCTACGGATTTAGTTTACTCACGAGTGGCTTCTGACTTGAACGAGTTAGCTAATAATATTCCACGGTAAAGTTCTTTATGACATATGTGTAAATGTCCACAAGTCCAGATCCAAAACGGTACAAAATGTCCGATAACTCCTTTCAGCTTCAAGGGTATAAAGTTCCGAATAATGTTCAATATAAACTGATCAGTTTATATAAAACTCCTAAGGACTTTTGCAATCTCAAACTTCTGATCCACAGCTAATATAAAAATGATCCACGATCAAGCGACTAAACTTCTCCACTATAACAGCTATGCATAAAGTACTTCAAAAAGGCAGCAAATAATCAAATAATCTCAGTTCCAAAATCCCATCCAATATGCCTCTAATTCCTCCAAAATATCTTAGTGATATAACTACAATAGCTGGTAAAAGTAGACTGATCTAGCTTTCCATAATAGCTGACAAAGCTAACTGACCCCAAACATAAAAATTCATCTCCTTTTATACTACAATATATTTATCTGGAAAACCCTCTTAATTTCACGCCATTCTAGCAAACATAATCTAGAATTCTCTGGCCCACAGTACAAGAGTAATTGGGAAATTCCCTACAGTCAAAACAAACTTGTTTACATAGAATTGACAATAGCTTCTTTGTGCTCTAGCAATTAATAGCCCGTCCCACTTCCTAGTAATCCTTTGTTCTCAATGGGGGGGGGGGGGGGGGGGGATAGACCTACTTTTTTTATTTTTTCACGAACAAACTAAAGTATTACATTCTGAAAAAAACGACTGAATTATATTTGTAGAACTTTGTACTAAACAATTCACAGACAAGAAGCTGAAAAGATAATGTCACTTTATAAAGGTTGAATTTTATTTACTTTTCGCCATTTTGTAAGTTCTCTATGGCAAATTTAGCCGAATAAAGTGTCAAAATCTTTCCGGCGCGACATTTTAACAATGAAGATTAGAAACTGGTTAGAATACGATGTCTGTTTTAAAATCAGACCATTAATTTAATGTTGGACCGACTGAAATCTGATAATTATTCCACTAAATAAGGTTAAAGTTTAGACCAGATCTTATTATTAAAGCAAATGTTATTATGTCTTCAATGCCCTAAAATACCCAAATATAATACTCTTAAAATACGGGTATGGACTGTCTCGGGGATGAAAGTGAACGGGTATGAAATGTCCAGGATTCGTGATATTTATAGTCTCAAATAGTGAAGGATACAGTGTCTAGCTTCATTAAAAAGGAACTGTACATTGTGGGCAATTGTGACTCTAAGAAAGCATCAGGAAAAAAAAACATGATGGACACTGATGTGTCTGATAATGTTATTTAAATATTCATCATTGAAGTGCAATAAGAAAAGAAAAACAAATACAACAAAGCACTGATCGAGTAACTCGGATGAGTAATCATTAGGCTTGGTGGTTATATCGCCTATTGTTTAAAATCGCTGATTCACAGATTTGCAATATAAAATTGTACTAACATCCTGATACTGTATAATATCATGATACAATGGAACAGCAAGACATGCAGAATTTGAAAGTTGGTACACATTCAGCCAGTGAGGACTTCAAAGTGGGAGTTCCCCTCTGTACCCAGGTATAGCGAGAGTCTTTGGATATTCAATAGGGCAAGGGTCACGAGATATCAGAAGAAAATTAGCAAGTGTAGAGAAATATCGGGAGAAGCTTCCAGGGGCCGGTGTGGGGACAATCATTGTAAAGCTTAATTATCATACCGCTCTCATTACGACCTGGAATGCAGAATTAAAAAAGAGAAAATTGGAAAATATTTATTGACTCTCAGTATTTTTGTATATCGTTTATTTTTAGGCGCTTCATCTGTGCATGTTAATGTGATAGAAAATAGGTACAACGTTAGTGGAAATCAAACAGTCATCCAAGGAGACCAGAACATATTCCACGGTCAGACACATCAAGGTACATCAGGTAAAGGCATTAATGGAAACATATAAATATATTTTATTTCTGATCCGCTGATTCTAGGTTAAAGTATAGGAGAAGTCTTTCTGTATTTTTTGTTTGTTTGTGACTGACCAAACAAAGCGTTTGCCACATATTACTGACGAATCTGTATTGTTTCCGCGAGAAAAAAGGCCTTAAAATTACAATAAAACGATCTTGTGTAAAAAACACGAATATATTAGTCATATCAGATGCATTCCGGGATTAAATAAAACATTCAATAGTTTGTGTTTTAACTTACAGTTTTTTAGTTAACGTTTTGCCTGTAAGAGAATGACCATACCACGCAAATACGTCAGTATTACGTCGCAATTACGTCGGTATGTGAAAATAGGAAATCCAGTTTCACTGCAAAATGACCAATACGAAAATATCAATTTTATGTTTTTATATTATTGCAATTATTTTGATAATATAGAAGCAACTGCTGTGGATTTCAACTTGCTGGAATGCCAGAAAGAGTTAAAGAAATTCTACGTGGACGAGTTTGAACAGATAGATTTGTTACCATGGATACCAGAACAAACCAAACAAATGGAGGACATATTTGTTGACATAACAATGGTCCGGGTGAGAAAGTCAGATTCATCTTTTCATACCTTAGATTGTACTGAAGAACTAGTGACTCTAAAAACTGAAAAAGGTCAAAGTGCAAATAAAGTTATTGTAACAGGGGATGCTGGGAGTGGAAAAAGTACATTGACCTCTTATCTGGCTTACAAGTGGGCAATGAGTGACTTTGAGTCCTCATTGTCCAAATTCTCATTAGTGTTTGTAATACGCATTAAAGACATACAAGACAGGGACATGGATTTGGTTGATATCATATTTCAAGATGCACTACCTGAAGATAGCAATATTTCAAAGAATGGGCTCAAAAAATATATTAGGCAAAATTCTTCGAAAATTCTATTCCTTATTGATGGCTTAGATGAGGATAGTTGTGCTGTCCTAAAGAACGAGTCAAGTGAAATATATAAAATGCTTCATAACAGACTGCAGCGCGACTCCGTTATTATTCTTACAACCAGATCCGATAGGAAAGGAATCCTTGGAAAAGATATACAAAAATACTTGGAGGTAAAATTAGAGGGGTTCTCTATGACATGTATCCATAAGTACATCGATCATTTTTTCCCAGATGATGAAGAAAATGCTTCTTCCCTGAAAATGAAACTTGAAGCAGAACCGCATATGCAAGTTCTGTCCACCATACCAGTTCTGCTTCTTATGATTTGCCTTTTATGGCAAGACCAACACACAACACCAAAAACCAAAACACAGCTCTATCTTAAAACTGTGAAGTACATGTGGAAAAGATACACGGCAAAAAGTAAAGATCAGACAGATTCACAAGATTCAGACTCTGGTGACAAGATTGGTGATGAGCTGAATGATTTATTAGATAAACTGGGAAAGGTGGGTCTGAATAGTATGAGCGTTAATGGCAATAGGTATTTATTCAGTGAATCTGAATTTGAAAGTGGTGTGAGCATCTTAGGTTGTAAAGTGGGGATTCTTAAGAGAGACACTTCAAGAGAAGGCTTAGAAAGGAAAACCTCTCTATCTTTCTTGCATGCCACCTTCCATTCTTTTTGTGCTGCATTTCATACGGTATCCTTACTTAAATCTAAGAGAAAAACCTTGGACGACTTTGACGAAACACTATGGTCTTTCGGGACAGATGTGTTTTGGGGTTCTGAAGTCTTGGTTTTTTGCTGTGGTTTGGATCCAAATGTAATAGCAGACTTTGTTCAGTACCACCTAGGTAAACTACAAGTGTTAGAAAGTCAAAAAGTATTCCTTGATGACTCATGGCAGATGGACATATCCGCTCATCTAGTTCATATATTTGAGAGTCAGCAATCCCACGAACAGTGCATCAAACTAGTTCCTTTGCTTCAAAGTTCGCACACTATGTCACTCCATATCACACACAGAGTGATACCTAGTGTGCAATATCTGTTGAAACTTACCAGATCATCAGGAAGACGTGATGGGATACTTTCTGTTATTACAGCACTTGATCTCAATCTACAGTATACACCATTATGGATTCCCGACTTACTGGATTGCTTAGTAAAGCTACAGTACTTTGTAGGGAAATTTAACTCCTCAAGTGCTGATCTTGACACAATATTTAAGTCGCTAAGTTTGATTTCAAATCTCACATTCTTGGAGCTTGTCAACATTGATCGGGAACCTCCTAAGTCCCTATCAGTGGATGTCACAAATCTATTAAGATTCCTAGAGAAACGGAAAGTTAAGCTCACAGCACTGGCTTTGTTTGGATTTCATTTTGATGAACAAGTTATGATGAGGTACTTGGAAAACATCAGCGACTCAATTTCCTCCTTCGTTTTACATGATGTAGGACTAATGCCTCAAACTGGCCAGCATAGATCTATCAATAAAGTTGTTAAAATGTTGAGTGCCCTCGGAAAATTATCCCAATTACGTTTGGTTAATATCAAAATAAGTTCTGTTGTCAAACACTTGCGACCAATTGTCAACCGCCTAGAAATATTACAGCTTCGCTCTTGTGATCTCATGGATAGGCATTTGAGAGAACTGCTTACTTTTCTAAGTAGGGCAAAGAAGCTGAAAACATTGAACCTTTCTTGCAATTTCAATCTGTTCTATGGATCATTGCTTGACACTTTTATTCACACCCTGAGTAAACTGCCTGTCCTGGAGGAATTGCATGTTGAAAATACAGGGTTGAGTAAAGAATCTCAACATATTCTGATCAAGTTTGCAAATAGACATCACTCCTTGAAAAAGATTCGAGTACAAGCAGATGTGGATATTTGAAAGCCTGAATAATAAATATAGTCCCGAGTATTTATTCTATTGGTTTTTCTACTCAAAACGTTCAAATATTCCAGGGTAAAATATACTTCGAGAATTTGATTTACTTTATGTGACCAATTCTATTTCGATGATAGGTCTAAATCTTCGCAGCGCATTATATATTTCACTTTAAGTGACATCTACATTATTGTTATACAGGGGTAGCATACCAAATTTATAGAAACCTGTCACTGTATTTGGCAGAATAATTACAAAGCTATACGTCATCCATTTATTCATAATCTCTAAATAAAGTCCTCTTGGATCCCAGTCTTGGATTACATGATATTTCATGAATCCACTGGCGTAGCCAGGGGCGGGCAAGGTGTGTAATTTGCCTACCTTAGAAAAAAAATTGAGACATTTTGAAGACCTGGGAGAAAAATAAAGAGGGGCAGGAATTGCGTTTTCCCTATAAAATTACGACAATTAGAGCTGAAAATTGCTAAAAATGGGGTTGAAAAACTCCATAAAGCACAATATTTGGCGGTCTTTCTTGAAAAACTAGGCCGAGTGGGCCCCTTGGAACCCCTGTAAAGTCGCTCGATAAAATCAATTGGAGAAATCTTGGGTGGTTTGCCCACCCTTGGAGAAAGTGTTGACTTCCACTATTGTATAGGTGATGTTCTCTAAATTAGTATGGGTGACGAGATGAGAAAAAGCCTTTTTTAAGATGTATTGCACTTCTCGAGTTCAAATATCGAGTTTACTACAGTAAACAAAATTGTTAACATTTTTTCCCTCTTTTTTTTTTGTTAAATTAGCATATGTGTAAATTGTAATTCTTTTTCATTGCGTCTACCAGTCCATGTAATCCTACTGTAAAATCTATTCATATTTACAAAAGATTTGCACGTAGTGAACTGACAATTTTGTAAACCAATTACAAACGATTTATAATTTGTAATGCTACCTACCGTAAAATTCAGTTTTTCTAATCATCTTAAGGTGAACAATAGAAGCGATGTCATTTTACGAGAGAGAATGTTCACAGAAGTGCAATTTAACGGCACATTTCGTTCACACAAAGAAAAGAGTCTAGCCATAAACTAATTTGTAAAATCGTTGAAACTACCAACCACGTAAAATATCATTTGAATCGGTCAGTTTATACTTCTTTCTGAGTTACGAAATACTTTGTGCAACAAGTCTTTGATTACATTAATTCCGATGCATCTTCTAATCAATAACGGATAAACCACCAAACATTCATCACAGCCTACGTTATTATTAGAAAATGCATAATTATATATGAGATTATAAACAAAGGCTTGTTGCACCAAATATTTGGTAGCTTTAAGAAACT
Organism: Ophiothrix spiculata; assembly: GCA_000969725.1. NCBI lineage: Eukaryota > Metazoa > Echinodermata > Ophiuroidea > Amphilepidida > Ophiotrichidae > Ophiothrix > Ophiothrix spiculata. Next base: position 14,351 of record JXSR01S073570.1, read on the forward strand.
ATAAACTGACCCTATTAAATCGGCTTGATCAAGGACCCTCACACTATTGATCATTCGCCTCAGTGACCGTTATTTCCCGTTGGACCTAAGTCACGAATAGGTATATCAAATAAGGTGGAGCCGTTTCAAGAAATCATTAAAATCATGACAAATGTCTTTATTTTTGATAGAAGTTGTCACCGAACCATAACACTTTGGGTATCATATTAA
>JXSR01S073570.1:47043-65203 GCA_000969725.1 Ophiothrix spiculata
TACACTTACGAATTAGAGTGTAGACCATTGACATTTACAGGATTTTTGTTTTGTTTAATTTGGATCTCTGAATCAAAAGTTATTGCACATTTTGTAAAGACCCGAAAAATTTTGATGGTCAGATTTGTTAATCTGTAAAGATTCACCTCTGGTGATGTCATTGGGCACACATTGAATGGAAATGGCTAAAAACATCACCTGATTAGGAGAAGCATCCCTTGAACCCATTTCATAACATAAGGACTCAATTTAATGATGATCTGCTGATATTAAGCAGGTTATTGCGTCGGGTTTAGTCAACCTGTTGCGTCCCCTTGACGTGCCAGGATGAATCATTAACTTACTTGAGTTCTTAAACTCCTTTATCTTCCATTTTCTTCCGTGGTTTCAGTTTTAGACTTATTATTGGTTGATATCTTTCATTAGAATCCTTCATTTTCAACTCTTTTGGTAGAAATTGTATCCTAAACTACCCGATTGTCGCAACAGAAGTAACAGATCAAAGGAATATGAGAGTATCAGGAAGACCCGTACTTTAATTGAAAATTTTGACCTATCTAAGTTAAGAATTAACTTCAAATATCACTTAATGTTAGGTACTGGACAGGTAAGATTGGTTTGGATTGATTTGGTCTAATTGGTTGCATAATTCTCTTCATTTCAAGTTTGCATTTCTTTAGCTGAAAGTCTAAACTTACAAATCAGACCAAATTAGATTTAAAGGGCTTTCTTAAATTCTTCATATCTTTGGACAGGAGTGGTAAAATGAAGCGGGACAAAACGCATGTTGTAGAGTAATTACTCAACTTTTAAAAAAACATACATTACTATGATATTATCTTTTGGCAACTATTTTTTTAAATTTTTTATTTGCTCGTTGCATCAATATTGGGACAAGCTGTATTATCAAAATTGGTGTGTCATACTTGGTAAAGATATGATTAGTCTTATCTTCAGAGTTTGGACTTTTGCTCAAGACAATAGTGGCGGACAATAGCGCCCGGGTCGTTGTACACAGGAATATATATTTCACAGACAGGACTTGTTAAAAACTGTTGTTCTACTAGTATGTGTTCTTTTCATTTTTCTAGGACGTTTTCTGTGGATGCTTTTTGTAAGTAATTGATAAATAAAAATATCTATTCATGTTATTGGTGTGATGCTGAAAATCTAATTCATATTTTGACCTGGTTCATAACTGTCAGCGCATACTTGTGGTAAAGTTAACATGGGCGTACAAGTTAGATTAGATTGCTGAAAAGCAAAAACTTGTTCATCTTTTTAAAATTGCATATCATTTTTCATCCAACGAACCGGAAGTGCTATATTTTTTTCAAATAAACAGAATAATAGTTCATTTATCATAGCATGTCGTGCATTCTCGTATTTTTCATAATGCCTATCTTGAGGCCAGCGTTGAAGGATGTTATACCGCATAATACTAATTTTGAAACTATGTGTACTTGAGCTTGGTAACTTGTTAAATCCTGGACTTTTGTCTTCAAGTATTAATGGGTCAATCGGGTCAAAAAAGTATTAACTGTTATGGTTACACCGAAAATATTGATTGTTAAGGCCAAATCATAGTCGGACTCGAAACAATTTGTTTCCTTCCATGCCTTCCAAGCATTTGGTCGTGACGTCAAAATGACGAGTGACTCCAAACAAAATAACTTCAACACCGAGTTGAGACCAAATAAAACTTCGCGCTAGATTGCACATGTTATTGAATTGCCATATACATACATGGACCAAATGTTTGTTACCCGTTCATAGTTTTAATTCGATGGCAAATATTTGGTGACGTCAGGAAAAATTTTGTTTGGAGGCCGACTGTGATTTGGCCCTAAGTCCCATTTCCTAATTAATACCCTTCTTAAATGCAGTGTAAGGATGGCTGAAAAGTATCCCGGCATTTCCAACCAACCCACGGCTGCACATGGTCAGCAATTTCTAAGTGAAGATCAATCAAAACAAGATGAAGATCCCTGTGAGCCCGTGATGGTGGAACAGCTCAAATCTGCGACAGACACGCCTGAAGATCAACCTGGAATGATTCAGGAACGAAAAAGCCAAGTTGAAGAAGCTTTAGAAATAGCAAAAACAGCAGGTACACTAAGTCAGTTTGTTTTCAACGAGTTATGATATGGTGTCCGAAGTATTTCTATTAAGTGTTTCTTTTAATTCCTGGAGTTGGAATTTTCTGATATAAATAAAGTAAATGTTGATCTTATATAAGGTATTCAATTCAATACTTATGGTCCCAGTATCCATTCGAACAGATTAGGTAGATTAACCCTCGTCTTCCTTAGCTTTTTTTGTAACACCTCTTCCTATAACCACCACCCCTGTGTGTTTAAACTTGGGACCCCCAAAAGTTATATTGTTATAGGGTAGGGTCTTTCCATTGATACCAAGATCATGAAAATCAGTCCAGGCGTTACATGATTATGACGTCACAAAGTATTTCCGTACCGAAAAAGTCGACTTTGGGCAAAAATGACCACTTTTTCAAAAATAAATCGTTATAAAGGTTCTAAATATCGGGCCGATTTTCGTCAGGTGTTTTGCTAATTAATAAAGGAATTGACAATTCTAACATGTTCTGTAAGTTTCAAGTCCATATCATGCAGAACTTTTTCAAAATGGCGATTTAAATGTTTTCGAGTTGGCAACCACCCCCTACCCTCGGACTTTGACGGTCTTCCATAACCCCACCTTAGGTGGTACTCACGATTTTTTTCATCAAAATGACCGCAAAGGATGCAAAAATAATTACCTAAATGCTCAGGGTCGCTTTATTTTGCGTTTTGGTGCAATTGGCGATCATCGGTTAGGGCGGTGGTACCCCCCCCCCCCAGGAAGACGAATAGGGTATCATTTACACTTAGTTTTGCAAATTTTTGGTCTCACATTCGGAACCTGCAGCACACAGATTGTTTACCCGGACGATGTGAGCATTGTTTGGCATACGCAAATGTGACGAAATAAATTACAAAAATGGTGTAAATTGAATATGTATCCATTTGAATAATTTTAAGAAGTGTTATTATAATTTAATCATTTGTATTGGTAATGTAGTGAATTGGTAATAAACCCCCCCCCCCCCCCCCCCCGACATTTTTTTATAATACCTCCGTCAGTTGTTATTTTCTCGCGCCAAAACTTTTTTCTTCAAGTCTTGCGCTTGTTTGAAGACAATTTTTGTAAAAAATCGAACCTAGGGTTGGGACGTGGCGTTGCGTAATGACACGCTGGGTCATCCGAAAAACTGTCCAAAAACTTATTTTCAATGGAAATTACACACAAATCGTATTTTTTGTTTTCGTTTTATCTTATTTATTTGATTTATTTGAAGCAAGAACATGTTACACATCATTGCTAAAAATGTAACTTTTGCTTGAAAAAATAGCGACAAACCATGATTTTGGCGATATTTGGTGATTTTCGCTTTTTTTGACATGACGTCACTGTGACGTCATACAAGGTAAGTTTTCACTTTTTGGTACCAATGGACTCGTAAGAGTCATAGCTATCCACCAGTACCCTACACTTGATGTTTCGTCAATCAATTTCCGAGATCGTAAGGGGGAATCCCCCCGGCTGTAAGGTGGGTCGAAAAGGCCCGGTGTCATGAATGCTACAGTCCTACCCATTTATTGTCCGGATATCTATATATTTGTATAGTATGTACTTTGTACGTGTATCGATCACACATGAACGTCACGCTTTACTACGTTGATGTCAATGGAGGGGGGACATTACAGGGTATAGAAAAAAATTTAACCTTTCTGGGAACTGTTCTGGTAATGATGAGAATTTTCTCTGAGATTTTTTGAAAAAATGCACGAATTGCTCTAAAAACCCGTTTGTTTTTGACGGTAAATTGACATTCACCCCAAAATTTTGCTCATTTAATTATTGGCACCATTCAATATTGCCAGAAAAAATAATCAGTCGTCAGAAATTCTTGTAATTTTTATCATTATTTGAATTTGTTATTATTAATTTATAATTTTACCGATTTTTTTCTGGGACTTCGAACTTTTTTCTGGGAACGGCGCGGCCGCGTTACCGCGGATTTCGAAGCCCTGGGGGACAATAAAATGGGTAGGACCGGCTTTTTACAGGGCGTCTCAATAAAAGGGTAACACTCAGAAATGTTTTAGGCATGAAATCGTGTCGTAATTTATACAAATTTGATGTCGAATTCATATCTTTCCCGTACAATTTACCCCATCACGATAGCTTTTGATTTTGGTATCCTATCAGAGACTGAAAGGCAATTTGAAAACCCTTTGTAAGACTTACAGCCGGATTTGCAGTACTAGGTCGATTTGATTCCCTATATATTGCAGGTCTCACAGTTTTTTGGGGTTTTTTGCACCCTAGTAGTTACCTGGTCAAAATACCCAGCTTCTTGAGACCTCGCTGGTGTCAAGAGATTTTTCTGGAAACGATCGAGTACTTGTTATCTGATAAGGCTCTGTCACACATCACCGTAGATACCCAAAACGTACGAATATACAAGTAACGTACTATGTTTCGGTCAACGAAATACATGTATATCGATTACCAAACCAGTGTACGTTTTCTGTACGTTATTAGTACGTTTCGTGATGTGTGACAGAGTCCTTAACTGGGATGAGAAGCTAGCCATTTACAAAGATTTAAGACAAATATATGCGATCACCCTGAAAAGGGGGACTTTGCGACAGAACACTTTTCGAGAAACTGGTGAAAATAGGCAGAAAAAAATAAAGAAAATAATTGAAATTTCCAGCAGATTTTCTGTTGTAAAAATTGATTGCCTTGATCAATTTCAACAAGTAAGGTGTCATTTTAAAGCTTAGAAAATGGTATATCAGGTGGAATGATGAAAATTTATGTCATCTGCAAGTCCCCCTTTCGGGGCGAGCCATCACATATATCAGTTCTGCTGTTTTCATCCTCTTTAGTTTTTGGCATACAGGAACCAACAGGATATTACATAAAGCGTAATATGTTTTTGACATGAAAAATGGCAATGTTGGTATTTTATAGACTTACCTGCAATATTTTTTGTAAATCATTTATTTTCAGGCGCTTCATCTGTTTACGTGATAGAAAATAAATACAATGTGAGTGGAGGTCAGACAATCATCCATGGAGACCAGAACATATACCACGGTCAGACACAGCAAAGGTCAGCAGGTAAGAAGACAAGGGAAACATATTTAACTAATTTCAATTCTAATCCCGTATTTACCACAATTATTTATTGGTACATATGTCTTTTTCGGAAAGTGTTTGATTATAATAAACGACACAAAGGCATTACCCTTATAACTTGACACCTTAAGAAAATGTCAAGATCAACATTTTGATACCTTAACTTTCAAAATCGGCCAACTTGATAACTTGACGTTTTGGACCATTCAACCTCTTAGGAAAGGTCGGACGGACAAAGAAGTCATTGAACTTTTGACGCTAACTTAAAATCATCATTTTAACATATATGAAGCTGGTCCCTTGCTATCATTGTGACACCTACAGTGTGCACACACAAAGAAAGGTCGGACGGCGAGTTGATCTGGTTACTTTTGATTGCTGGTCCATGATTACTTCTATTACCACATGTGACCCAGCCCCTACGTGATTGTTGACCTCTTAGAGGTTGACATAACTGGTTGGTAACCCCTGTGTCTTTTAAGAAGTTTCGTCGAAATCGATCACTTTATGTCAGAGATAAAAAAAAAACCTTTAAAGTGTTGCCAAAAGAGAAGAAAAACACTCGTCAAAAACAAAAACACAACCTTGGCGAAATCAGCGTAAAAGAATCAATTTGAACCACACACAAAATATCTAAAGCAGCAACGTATATTTGTTTTAGGGGAAGCAGGTAGCGCAGTGGTAATTCCCTCGCTTTGCACCAATGAGCCCAGGGCTGTTGTTGGTTCGATCTCGGGCTGTATGTGCAATTAGTTGCCAGTCCAAACTTGCTTCCGCAGGTTTTCCTCCGGGCGCTCCGGTTTTCCTCCTGCATATAAAAACTGGCAAATAAATCTGTCCATCTGACAGAGGACCCCCATGTAAAGCAGTGCTAGACACTGATGAGGCTATCCTCTATAAATGTGTCATATTTATTTAGTCTCTTATTCTAACTGAACACATATACACACAATAATTATAATTTGTTTTATGATTATTCAGTTGTTTTTATGTTATTGAACTACATGTACATTTGCAGCTTCTAAGGAATCAGATGGAAGTGCTGTGGATTTTAACTTGCTAGAATGTCAACGAGAGTTAAAGGAATTCTACTTAGAAGAGTTTGGAAAGGTGAATTTATTACCATGGATACCAGAAGAAACCAGACAAATGAAGGACATATTTGTTGACGTAACAATGGTCCCGGTGAGAAACTCAAATTCATCAACTCAAACTATAGATTTTAGTGAAGAACTATTGACTCTAAAAACTGAAGAAGGTCAAAGGGCAAATAAAGTTCTTGTAACAGGGGAAGTTGGGAGTGGCAAAAGTACATTGACCTCTTATCTGGCTTACAAATGGGCAATGAATGACCCTAAGTCACCACTATCGAAGTTCTCGTTGGTAATTGTGATTCGCATTAAAGACATTCAGGATAAGAACGCAAGTTTAACAGACATAATATTTCAGAATATACTACCTGAAGATAGCAATATATCTAAGGAAGGTCTCAGGAAATATATTAGGGAAAATGCTAAGAACATTCTATTTCTGATTGATGGCTTAGATGAGGATAGTTGTGGTGTCCTAAAACACGAGTCAAATGAGATAGTTAAAGTACTTCATAATAAAATACAACGCAAATCTGTTGTTATTATCACAACCAGGCCTGATAATGTTAGTGTCCTTGGAAATGATGTACAGAAATACTCACAAGTCAAGTTGGAAGGATTTTCTGTGAAAGGTACTAAAAAGTACATCAAAAAATTCTTTAAAGATGATGCTGAAAATGCAAATTCTCTGAATCAAAAGCTTGCTTTAGAACAGCATATTCAAGCCCTTGCTTCCATACCAATTCTGCTTCTTATGATCTGTATTCTTTGGCAAGATCAACATTCAACACCAAAGACAAAAACACAGCTTTGCAGGGAAACTGTGAAGTACATGTGGAGACGATATAAGACAAAAACATGTAGGGACCCTTGGATCGAAGGTACGGATACTGATGATGAGATTGACGATCAACTGAAAGAGTTGCTACTCAATCTAGGAAAAGTATCTCATGATTATACAAATCTCCGTGTCATTAAACGTACTTTCAGTGTATCTGAATTTGGAAATGACTTGTGCACTTTGGGCTGCAAAGTAGGGATTCTAAAGAGCGAAAACCGTAGAGTTGGTCTTGAAAAGAAAAAGTCAGTATCTTTCTTGCATGACATTTTCCAGGCCTTTTGTTCTGCGATTCATATGGTGTTCTTGCTTGACTCAAAGAAGAAAACCCTTGATGACTTTGACGAAAAACTTTGGTCCTTTAGAAAGGATGGCACATACCATATGCAACCTATCTGTGAGTTACTCTGTGGTTTGCAAGCAAATATAACAGAGTCCTTAATTCAATACCATTTGGTAGAAAAACTGAACCAAACGAGGGATCCTAGGCGTGCGAAGAACATTTCCTTTCACCTCAATCATATATTTGAAAGTCAGTTGTCCTACAAACAATGCTTAAAGCTAGTTCCCTTGTTTTCCGGTTGGAAATTCCTTTCCCTCACTATCATTCACAATTGGATACCTAGTATGCGGTATCTTTTAGAGCTCACGAAGTCTTCAAAAAGCCATGCTCATGATGATGGGATACTTGCTATAATCACACACCTTGAGTTTGAAGTAAAGTATACGCCATCATGGATTCCTGATATGCTGTATTGCATGGGTAATTTACAATCATATATAGGTAGTGTAAATTCTTGTACTGATCTTGACGTTTTCTACACCGCTCTAAGTTTAGTTTCAAATCTTAAAACACTGAGTCTTCAAAACGTTGATTCTGACCCTCCTAAAAACACATCATTAGATATCACGAACCTAATGAAATTCTTTGAGAAGCAGCATGTCCGTCTCACGTATCTCAAATTATGGGGATTTCATTTTGATGAAAAGGTCATGACAAGTTTTTTGACAAGCCTCAAAAACTCAATTGAATTTATCTCATTATCAGGGATACTACAACCAAATGGTCAGGGTAGATCTATTGCTGACGTTATTAGAAGTTTGAAGACGCTCACTAAACTATCAAACGTAAGAATGGTGGGTTTCAAAATCGGCTCAGCAATCAAACATCTGCGACCAATTATCTCTCACCTAGAAGAATTAATACTTAACTCCTGTGACCTAAAGGAAGCACATTTGAGAGAACTGCTCACTTTTCTAAGCAATGCAAAGAAGCTGACATTATTGTGTCTTTGTAATAATGGCATCCTATTCTCTGACTCAGTGGTAGATATTTTCATTGAAACACTAAGCAAACTCTCTGTCTTGGAAAAACTGTACGTTGATAATACAGGGTTGAGTGAAGAATCTGAGCAACGTCTGATCAGATTTGCAAAAGTGAATCAGTCGTTGAAGATCCTTCGTCTACAGCCGCTTGTCGATATTGATGCGGATACAATTGGCGATGATACAATAAATGTGAACGTTACATTGGATTGTTCTCGCGCATCTCAGCCGGGGACAAACGCTCGATGGAGCGTACCGCTCGATAGGAGAACCACGTTGAATGTAGATATGAATACATCTGATCGAGCGTGATTCAAATATTGCCAACATTTTGAGCCTATTCACTCTTTCTCAACATGCCCAAGATAGTTCACTCATATTTATATGTACATTACAACTGTTGCTTCATTATCCATATTCTGATCGGTCAATGAATGAAGAGCTTGTCCAAAATGTCGTCATGTAGTAGAAACTCATTTCCGACATCGCTCAACTCGAACTGAGCTTTGAACCACGCTTTACTTGGCTAGTTTTCCTGACTTTGATGTATTCATGCAATACAATGCATCTCCCGTTTTTAGTTTTGTGTTCTTTTAAGCAAACCTTTTTTCAAACAATATCGATTGTAAAAGCCTTACAAATATGTTAGTTTTCTAAAGAGAAGTAAGACATTTCATGAGGCGTTCGTATCCAAGTGGTTAGAGCAACGGTCTGTCAGTCATACGACTTATCTAAACTATGGAATACTCATCTGGGGTGGTACATTTAAATCATATCTTGATAAACTTATAAAAGTCCAAAAGTGGGCAATAAGAATAGTGTCTGGCACTCACTACAGAAGCCATACTACTCCTCTATTCCTTTCAAATGATCTTCTAAGAGTAAATGATATGTATAAAATGGAGATTGGAGTATTCATGTATATACATGTGTATATTCAATTCATGATCTCCCCGTAGCTTTCAATGATTTTTTTTCTAAGAGATCAGATATCCATGATTATTCAACAAGACAAGTAGATGATCTAAATATATCCAAAATCAAGAAATTATTTTCTGACCGTAGTATCCGTTCTAGCGGTCCCGTTCTTTGGATTTCACTTTCAAAAGATCTTAAGAATTCTCGTTCCGTGAAGTTGTTTCGACGAAATTATAAATACAATTTAATTACATTTTAAAACTAATGAGTTTTGAGCATGTCCTTGTCTTGTTGTTTTGTCTTTCTTTAGTTATATGACTTTATTATTTCATGTCATATATTGTTTTGCATATCATTTATTTTGTTATAAAGGGATGGGCTATTTACAAGCCTTCTTGGCTCTCTAGCCCTTTCCTCCATAATGTTTGTTTTTATTTTGGTGTTAATTGTTTGCTAAATTATGTTTTTAAGATGTCTATTATTTTTGATGTTAAGTGTATTTTATTATGTTTGTGTATGGGAAAATAAACTTGAACTTGAACTTGGTGTTTGAGACACAGTTATGTCGCCTGAGCTGCAATATCAGAACCTTAAATCTGTTAGGAGGGACCTGTATGAAATAATTGATCTTCATACCAGCTTGGAGACTGCAATCTTTCATTCTCAAGATGACAAAAGCATCACTCGGCATTCCTTTGAGATATTTTCAATACAGTATAAAGTACAAATAGCTTCTTAGGCGTAACTGCGTTTTATTGACACTGGAATAGCGTCGACGCTAGCCCTCAACGCTAAAAGCTAATGGTCACAAATTGAATCACAATGAAGAAAACTACATTTTAAAGTCATCAGTATCTCATACACAACTCTTGTACACTTGCCAAAATCTATTTCTGTTAATTTTTGCGGCCACAAAACTTATTTCTGGGGTTGTCAGGCTAGTGTTGACTCCCAGCGTCGACACTATTCTAGTGGCAATAAAGCGCAGTGCCGCCTTAAACGGAGCATATAAAATAGGAAACCAAATTATTTTTACAATTTCTAATGCCTCACACAAAAGGTAAAAGAATTTCTTGCAAATCATTTCTTAAAATTTCCTACAAACACTGAAATAAGTACGAAGTCTTCTAATTTAAGACTTTGTTTTCTACTGAAGTAAAAGTCAGGTAAAGTTGGTATAGGAGTTGTTCTCTACTGTATACAGTCACGTGATGAGATTAAACTTTGAATGGATGAAAATCCACTGTAGTATAATTCACTAAAGCTCAAATAAGCTCAAAAGCTCAATAAAGCTCAAATAGGAGAGATTCTCATGTAGTAAAAGTATTGGGATAAGATGTATAGGAGATATGTTGTCCACTGTAGTATAAGTTTAAATCAAGAAACAAATTGAATATTTTGATTAGAAAATCAAAGCGTAAGTATTATTTCAACAAATTCCAAAACTCAAAAGATAATATAAAGAAAACATGGAAATCAATAAATGAAATAATAGGGAGAAACAAGTCAGAAAAACAACAAAAATCATTCAAGACTGATGACAATATGACTGTCACTGATCCTATACAAATCGCCAACTCGTTCAATAATTTCTTTGTTGATATCGGACCAAAACTTGCGGAAAACATTCAACATTCTGGCAAAGACTTCTCAAAATATCAATGATATCCCTCTCAAAGAAATTGTTTCTTCAAACCAATCATCGAGGAAGAAATAATCAAAATAATTAATAGGTTTAATCAAAATAAAAGTGCAGGGCACGGTAGTATTGGAAATTTCATTGTTAAGAAAGTATCATAAGAAATTTCAAAACCACTGTCAGACATATTCAATCTTTCATTGTCCACTGGCTGTGTGCCTGATCAACTCAAAATCGCGAAAGTAATACCAATATACAAAAAAGACAATGCCGAAATATTCTCAAACTATCGTCCGTGTTACCGTGTTTCTCTAAGATACTTGAACGATTGATTTTTAATAGATGCATTATTTATTGAAATAAATAATATATTGAATGAAAAACAATTTGGGTTAAGGCCAAAACACTCAACATATATGGCTATTATTGATTTAGTGGACAAAATTACTCAGGCTGTTGAAAGAAAAGAAAATACTATTGGTATATTTTTAGATTTGTCAAAGGCTTTTGACACAATTGATCACGATATTTTGTTGTACAAATTAGAATATTATGGCTTTAGAGGCATCACACTTGATTGGTTTAAAAGCTACCTAAAATGTAGAGAACAATTTGTAAGATACCAAACCAAAGATTCTGGAAAAAGGGTTATCAAGTGTGGTGTTCCTCAGGGGTCGATCCTTGGCCCTCTCTTATTTATATTGTATATTAATGATATTATTCACTCAACATCTTTGCTCCAACTTATTTTGTTTGCAGACGATACAACACTTTTTTTTCCACTCTGATATAGAAACCCAAATGAACAAAATAAATAATGAGCTAAATGAAATCTGTAACTGGTTCAAAGCCAATAAGTTGTCTGTAAATGTAAGTAAAACAAATTATATGGAACATTGGAACATCTCATAGTACGAACAAATTGATTGATACAAATGACACAGATAATATGTCCCAATCTCATGAAGTTGTTTCTAAAAAAATGTGTACTAAATGTAAAACTTGATAACATGTCATTGAAAAGAGAATCCTTTACAAAGTTTCTTGGAGTCATTATTGACGAAAACTTAACCTGGAAAAATCATATTGATGCAATTACAAAGACAATTTCAAGAAATATTGGTATGATGTCAAAACTTAAACACTTTTTGCCTAAATCTATATTATATACACTGTATTGCTCACTAATTTTACCATACATCAACTTTGGTATTTTGATTTGGGGAAACACGAATAAAATGTACTTGAATAAAATACTCAAGTTTCAAAAATGGGCTATAAGAACTATATCAAATAGCCATTATAGGAGCCACACGGGCCCTCTTATTTCAAATTATGAAATTCTGAATGTTTTTGATATTTACCAGCTAAATCTTGGAGTGTTTATGTTCCAACATCATACAGGTCAATTGCCCAGCATATTTAAAACATATTTCATCAAGCATGCTGAGAACCATAAATATGAAATGCCCAGGATTATAGTATAAACAAAACAAAGAAAGCATTTTCAAACCAGGCTATCAGAAATTGTGGACCCCCATTTTGGAACTCCCTAGAAATGGTTGTCAAACAATCCAAGACTGTTAAAATATTTAGGAACGTATTGAAAGCGAATCTTCTCTCAACTTATTAGAATCTATTGGACATAAATCATTTAACAAATGTTTATATTTTGGATAACATCGAAATCCTGTTCTCTTTTTCATTTCCGGGCATTGTCTTGTGTTTTCATGTTTCTCTTTGTATAATTTTCTTTTGATATTTTTTGACTTTATGTTTGTAATTCTTAGGGCATAATCGTTTTCAGGCCTTATTGGCCTTTTGATTATGTCCGCAATATCATTGTGTGTTTTTACAAATGTGTTTTATGTATATATGTATTTATATGTTGATATTGAAATAAAATCAGAACCAGAATCAGAATCATAAGTCACGTGATAAGATAAACTTTGTATAGGAGATGATCTCCATGGCATTATAAGTCTAATGATGAGATGAAGCTTGTATAGGAGATTTTCTCTACTGTATTATCTAGTCACATCATGAGATAATGCTTATATAGGAGATGTTATCATGTATCAAAAGTCATGAGATAAGATAAACCTTGTGTATGAGATGTTATCCACGGTAGGATAAGTCACGTAATGAGGCAAATCTTGTATAGAAGATGTTTTTTTTTTTTATAAATTTTATTACACTTTAGAGGAGTGATCCTCACGGGTATACCCAACAGTGATAAACACTCTACAAGGGGTACCCCTACAATGACCAGAACGGGGTTGGGAACAATCAGGGGTAGAATACCCTACTCTTTACGATACTGACTGCGAATACATGTACAGGTATGACTCTTCTGTACATGGGACCGACGGCTTTACGTCCCCTCCGAAGGACGACAATCTCTAATGAAATATTATCTCTAATGAAATATTCACCCAACTCTAAATACTTCATGTAAGGGGCGGAGAAGATCGAATATCAGACCCAATGCTCCCACCAAGTCAGACAAACATCTTAGCAAAGATTCCGAGATTCCATTCCGGCAAGGCAACCCTCACCGGGAATCGAACCCGGGCCCAATGCGTGCAAGGCGAGATTGCTAACCACTACACTACGCCGCTTTACTGTAGTTTTAGTAACGTGGTGAGATAAAGATTACATAGGAGATCTTTTCCACTATAGTATAAATCACGTGATGAGCTAAGCTTGCATATATGTTCTCTACTGTAGTACAAGTCAAGTGATAAATAAAAGCTTGTATTATAGATGTTTTCCACTGTCGTATAAATCACATGATTACATAAGTCTTGTATTGGAGATGTTTTCCACTGTAGTAGAGGTGACGTGATAAAAAAAAAGCTTGTATACGACACGTTCTTCACTGTTGTATAAGTCATGGGATGTGATAAAGTAAAAGTATAAATCGATGTTTTCCACTGTAGTATAAGTCACGTGATGAAATAAAGCTTGTATCAGAGATGTTTTCTACTGTAGTATAGGTCACATGATGAAATAAAGCTTTTATAAGACACGTTGTTCACTGTTGTATAAGTCACGGGATGAGCTTAGTTTGCATAGGAGATGTTCTACACGGTAGTATAAGTAACGTGATGAGATAAAGCTTGTATAGGAGATGTTCTCTACTGTAGTATGAGTTACGTGATGAGATAAAGCATGTACAGGAGATGTTTTCAACTGTAGTATAGATGAAATAAAGCTTGTATAGGACACGTTATTCACTGTTGTATAAATCACGGGATGAGATAAAGTAAAAGTAAAGAGATGTTTTCCACTGTAATATAAGTCACGTTATGAGATAAGCTTGCATAGGAGATGTTCTACACTGTAGTAAAAGGGTCCAATACACTAAATAAACTGGCATCGCGATCCGGCATTTCTAAAATCGGCAAAATTGACTGCCCTTGCCTAAATGAGAACCTGTATGGAAGGCAATACGTTTGGTCAATATTTTGTTCTAATCATGGAGTTCAGTTTATTGAAAATTATTCCGATGCCATATTTGATCTCCAAAGGACTTTGGTAAAATTTTAAGGCTTTTCCTAAATATGCATGGGATTCTAGAAATATAATATTTGGCAGTCAGTGGTATTACCTTCAACGCACTGTGTCTCAAAAAATTAGCCTTGATTTTCATTGTTTTTTGTTAAAAGAGATAATCGGGTGTGTTTGTGAAGCTATTATGTACAGTAAGTCAATGGGAAGCTATTTTGTGGTTAGGCGCCATAAGTAACGCGATGAGATAAAGCTTTTAAAGGAGACGGGATGAGATCAAGCTTAAAAAGGAGATTTTTTTTAATTCACATTATGAGATGAGCTTGCATATGAGATGTTCTACACTGTACATGTAGTATACGTTACGTGATGAGATAAAGCTTGTATAGGAGATATTCTCCAATCTAGCATAAGTTAAGAGATGTTCTCCACTGTAGTATAAGTCACGTGTAGTCACGTTGTTTGAGGGGGCAATAATATTGGACTTGGGGTTTTGTTGTTTCGTGTAGCACGAAAATGCAACACACCTTATCCTTCCAATTAATGTTGTTTGTGATGTAGAAGATACTCATATTTTGATAGAAAAAAGAAACTTAAAAGCGCTTGTTTCGTTTGTATATAATACAATAAGTATAAAAGTGTGTTTTGAAGGGACTGTGTAAGTTTGTTTTGTACCTGAAATCAAAACTAAATAACTTTTTTCCATATTTATTTGCAATGCATCTGTATTTATATTTTGCCTTGCATGTGAACCAAATTTCTTTTGGGATATCCTTGGTCATTTGATACCATTCCTTAATGCATTGACCGGAGTCAAAAGTACCTTATGCAAGTAATAGATGTAATGCAAGATCTTGACCATAGTATACAAATGCGTGAATTCACAAGCTCCTGAATAGCTCCAGAATCTCATCACTTTTAAAAAGTCTGTTTATTCCACCCGTTCATCCAGCGACAAAACCCTCCTCATTATACCCAGAACTAAAACATCTTCCGGTGATAAAGCTTTTCAAGTGGCTGGTCCAAGACTTTGGAATTCATTACCTAAAACCGTCAGGGAAAAGAAAACTCTTAGTGCTTTCAAAAGCTCTCTAAAAACACACCTATTTGAGTGATGGTTCATTGTATTTTGTATGTACTTGTATTTTACTTGTTTCATTGTATATATTTTCTTATTGATGCGCTGTGTTCTTTGTAGAGCGCAATATAAATGCCTTTAGTATAGTATAGTATAGTATAGTATAGTATAGTATAGTATAGTATAGTATAGTATAGTATAGTAATAATGGTTAAATGTATATTCTGCTTCATGTTTTTTATATTTAAATAAATGTACAATGCCAATCTGCATCCTATGTTTTCTTCTTTCAAAATAATTGCAATGTGTGTATGATTCTTTTGCCTCTTTTGAGAAAATTTAATTTTGAATGTTTGTATCTTCAATTCCAATTTTTTTTTAATTATTATGCTATTAAACATGTTCAAGGTTCAAGGTTCAAGGTTTTATTTCCCATAAGACTTACAATATCAAAATATATTTGTAGAACATAGGTTTACAAAAAAGAGTCTTACGGAGGAGTAGACCAGAAGGCCAAAAAGGCCAGAATTTAGTCTACCCTAAGAAGAATATTGTTACAGAAAAAGAAAGCTCATGAGTAATTAACAAGCCAATAAACTAAGGATGTCGACCCAAAAGATGCAAGTGAAAATAATGTTTTAATCATATTTATTAAAAAGAGATTTTTTGAGTTGGTTGCGGAAGTACTTTGCAGTTTTAGAATCTTTAATTATTTTAGGAAGAGAGTTCCACATAATTGGACCGGATGATCGGATGCTACGATCAGCAAAGCATTTTTTGTTATTTGTAACATTAAGGTTATTGGCATATCTTGTTGGGTAATCATGAACTTCCGAGCGTTTAGTAAAATAGTTGTTGAATGCTGTTGGTAAATCATTGATGAAAAATCTATACATAAAAATGTTTACCAACGCTTCATAAGATCACTTACATGCTCCGCCGTCGTCAGAAGGACAGCGGATTCACCAAATTTAGCAACAAGCCAAATATTCATGTTAATAATAATGAAAAAAATAAAAGTGGATTTCAAAATAGGAAAATCAAGGAATGTGGATCAGCAAATATTAAAATAAGCAAATTATTGTCCCAAAAATGAAATGCAATCTTCAACATACCAACTATGTTAAGAAAATCGTAAGCAAGCGTTACCCACTCCTTTATTTGAGATATAGGTTCAAGTGTACCTTATGTAAGCGTTTCTAGTGTAATCCATCAGGCAATATATTCACTGATATTTGTTATCACTACTCTGAATTTCAAGTTTGAATAGGGGGTTAAAGGTCAAAGCAACCCCTTGAAAGATCTTGAATTAGTTAAAAACTAAAGGTTTCAAAATGTTGGTCGTGAAAAAAAAATGTGATACCGTATATGATGATATCTTAGTTGATTTAACTCCGTAGGAGTCAAAGGTCAGAGATAATTCAGATTATCAAAATTGTAATTTCTTAAGTAATTGAGTCAGATTCAAATCACTTGTCAAGGACTAATGATTAAAAGTACCAATTGTGATCCTTGTTTAGGACATCTCATTTAGTTAAAGTTAAAAAAAAATGAAAGGAGGTTTAAAAAAAAAATAGAAACAGCGAAATGGTGGGAGTCTATGGCAACCACGCTCCTTACATTATGTTGCAGATGCTTTTTAAAATATCAAAAGTCCAATACCGATTTTGGTACATAGTGACAGCTAAAATACATTTTTACACTTAAAAGTTTGTTAGTGGCATTAATAAACATTTAAAACAATAAATAGTTAAAACATAATCAATGAAATATGGCTTTTATATTGTTAAGAAGCTCCACTTTTCCATATATTAATTTTTAGTAAGTTTTCAATATAAAATGGAGTCATAAAATGATTCAAAATGGCCGTCAAAATATATTTTGTCATTCTAACTTGGGTTAAAATGCCATTAAAAACCATTCAAAACAATGAAAAATGGCTTTTATAATACCAACGAGGTATTATACAAGTTTCCAATCCAAATTTATACCCATCATTAGGCCCAAAATGGCCATCAAAATACATACACTATTAATTTGTAAAAGTGCACTGTTGAAACAGCTTTAAAACATTAATATTTATATTAACCACTGGAAACGGGTTTACGTATATAATGTTAGACTGTTTCCAATCCCAATGGTGTACACAATGAGCAAAATATCTTCACACTGAAAATGAATAAGAATGGCATACAGCTGCTGTAATAGGTTGAATATTAAAAATTATAGTGCATGAGTGTTAAATGGTTTTGTGGTTTACAGTTAAAACATGTTTCCCAAAAATACATCAGTATAATGTTGAAAATCCTAACAAACAGATGTAAATATAAGTATTATAGCAAGATACAGCGAAGACTATTTAAGATTATATCAACTTAAATATTGTATTACCTGACCTACAGTTCATATTGGTAACTGTTATTTTTATAAGTCGATTTTTGCAGCTATTTTGGCGCGGCTATTTTATTAAAAATTACCAGAATTGCTTAGAATGTGGACATACAACTTTGTCACATCTATAAAATATACGAGGGTCATTCAAAAAT
>JXSR01S073571.1:15249-26555 GCA_000969725.1 Ophiothrix spiculata
AACAGCTAGTTCTACAAAAATGTAGCATGAGAAAGACCATGCCCCAGGAGGTATTTTGAAAGCAAAATATCAGAATATTTTCTATGTTGAAAATGTAAAAAATGGCAAAATCTGAAAAAAGCGTTCAAAGTCACCCCGGTTTACGGTACTACCATGTTTACAATGGCAATTCAAAGTATATTTTCATGAAGGACACGATATAGAGTGTTTATTATTCGTCATGATCATGTCCATGTCGTCATATTATAATTTTCAAACATTATTCATTAAAAGCATTTCAGTTTTAAAGCTTAAAGCAATAAAAAAAACTATCGGACACACGATGAAAATACAATTTAAACACACCTTAAACTACCCCTGACCTAGTTTAGTTTTAAACGCATTTTAGAGCAGTTTAACTACAAGTGGTTAAAATCTAAACAGTGATTACATTTAGTCACTCTTTAAGAATTACGTTTATCTTTTTTATCTTTTAAATCGCGATTTAAACATTGATAAGCGTTAAACATCTTTCGAGAATACGGACCAATTAATTATGATTAGAAAAACTGTGTAAAAAGGGAAAGGAAGAAAAGAAAACAGAGTTTGAATCAACAAAATCTGTAATTGTGTTTTGCAGTATACAAGGGAATTCGACAACACGGATTTTTTGATTCAATTAAGGGATGTCGGAATCATAATTGCACTATTTTTGCTTTAACGTTATACAACCATTTAAAAACGGTTCATGAAATTAGAAATAATTAATTTTTAACTATTTTAAGGTTAGTTCTTTATATGACGCGGATTACATAAACATGTGCCGATTGTTATTATTTTGGTTTGTTTGAGAATTTAAGACCATAGCCACATCATATACCAAATATCTCCACTTCATTAACTGTTATAAATTACGATATTACATGGGATTGTTAACCACCTTTTATATTTAAATGGTAAAATAGTATGAGAAGCGTCCGCAGTTTGCTATTTCATCCTTCACCAACTTCATCGTGTACAACACATGAGTGTTGATAATGTAATTTTAGAATATTAAAGTAAGATGTTCAACAACCAGAACAATGTTGTACTCGCATAATATGTAAGTGATGTTATATACATAGTTAATCAGTGTAATGCTTAACTGGGCACGGTAGCTTCAGGATAACATTTCAGACAATTCCACACATTAAATCCCAAAAGAACTTACCAGCAAGAACTGTTTTTATTATCCACAAAAATACATTTCAAGTTTATATAAATCTAACGGTTGGCTAACATATGCTTGACAACTAAGCCTTACCAAAGCTCTTCAAAGTCGATGACCTTATATATTAATGGAATTATTTACACGTCATATAAGAATATTTAAAGAACCATATCAAAGTATTAACCTATTTTTAATACTCCTACTAATGCTTTCTAAAGACGCCGACGACATGGTTTATTACACAATCTGAACTTGATGAAACAGGTTGGTGACCTTATTATGTGCTCCAATTTCATGAACCCTTTTTAAACGTTAAAGCAATGTAATCACAGATGCTTTTGTTGCAAAAAGAGCAAAACATTTGCATAAACAATATGAATTAGATTTCTGTAAACGTGCAAGAACTAACAATAATATGTTATCTTTTATATATTTGTAAAATGGTTTATCATCCTTTTGTTTTGGTTATTTTATTCAATGAATCAAAACAAATTAATGCGTAAAAAATGTACTGTTTCCCTACATCGCTACTCTAAAGTATTTTTCTCTTTCCACACAGTTGTTTTGTTACGAGGACAACGAGGGTTATTTTAAGTATGCTAAAAGGTTGAATAGGAAAGCACTTAAGTATGAAACAAACTTAGAATCTACAAAGAGGTAAACAAACACCTGGAATCACCCTAGACACTTTATAGACTCTTGTGTAAATGTTTTTCGTTGCCAAAACGCATTAAGACACTTGATAATACTCAAAGCAGTACAATTCAAGCAAGCTTGATTCTTGATGCACATTCTTGATACTATTATCAATATAACAAAATTTAACTACAGTATTTTAGTAGAGAAGCATCTAAGTTGAAAAGAGTATGGAAGATTTGTATACATAATGTATGAAATATACTTAATAAAATAAATGCAAACCTGAAAAATGAAATAATAAATTCTATGTAATTTTACAATTTCCACCTTGATTTAATAAAAATTGTCTAGAGCTATAAAATGTGTTATGTTTTATATTTTCTCTTAAATAGAATATGAAACTGGATTTATAGTAAGCTCTGGTTCATGACCCTATTTATGTGTATATTGTCCCGTTTATTATTAAAATTGGCTAAAATTATTCAGTCATGATTTTTTAATCGCTTCTCTAAATATTCTCTTTTTTCAAATATACATGTAATTTTGTATGTTTAAGATGGAAAAGATATTGAAATTGATAAATATTCAGGACTAAAATTAGGCTCTTTTACTTCAAGATTTTGCCGAAAGAAAAAGACAGTTTTGGTCGCTTCAGGTTCACAAATTTAGAATATGTCTAAGTCAGTATACATTTGTATAATTTAAAACAAGAAATATACATTCGTATTATTTTACCATTTGTACGCACATATATATCTTGTGTTCCACAACTGCAAATGACGAAATGAAATTTAAAACTACATTGAAATATAACATGAATATTTCATGTTGTCGTTCAATTATGTATCATATGCACAATTTCTTCACGAGGCTTAATTTACTTGTTTTAATATTACTTGCTGTATAGAAACAAGCATGTAATAAATTATAACAATGCAACAAGAAAAAAGATTACAAGAGGTGTTTGTTTTAAATGTAGCACTTTTGTAACACTTGGATGGTGTTTTGTGTCGAGTTTTTCCCCCTTATATAATTTAAAGTGGCACTTCATGATCCACTTTTCATTCTGATGGTCACCTCTTTCACAATTGAGGTTTTTTAGCTACTAAGAATCAATAACTGATATAATTTGCAATCGCCAAACCATTATTTTAATTGTGCTTGAATTTTTAAGAAAAGTGAGAAAATGTGCAATTTAATACATTTAATTTCTTTTGTCAGTAAAATAAACAATGATATACAACAATATACAGGGTGTCCCAATAAAAACGCAACGAACTTTGAACTGTTATTTTGAGAGAACAGAGCACAATAATATTAATAATAATAATAATATCTTTATTTCATCACGGTAAAACATGTTCAATAACTATACATTGATCTTCCACATGTCCGTGGGTACAATAAAAAACATTAAAGTAATATAAAATATTCATGAAATTTACATAATCACTACCGATACACATGGTAAAAGAACATAAACACAATAGAAAATGATAAGAAATTGCTATATGATAATATACAGTAAAAACTTAAATTATGTAACCATTTGCACGAAAACTAAACAATTGCACAATAGGAAATAAAATTGGTATTAAAATGATATCAATATACAGAGACTTTATCTTTGAAAGTTACATAAAAATGTCAAGCAATTCGCCTTCACACATTCTCGCACCTCAAACAAACTAATCTCTCACTATCATTAATAAAACAATTAATAGACCATGTAAATGGTGAGCAAACGTTACAAAAATATTATAGTGTAGAACATTGGCTTTTACAGGAATTTTGTTTTGTTTAATTTCTATCTCATAATCAATAGTTATTGCACATTTTGTAAAGACCCGAAAAATGTTGATGGTCTGATTTGTTAATCTGTAAAGTTTCACCTCTGGTGATGTCATTGTGCACACGTTGAATGGAGATTGTTAAAAACATCACATGGTTAGAAGAAGCATCCCTTGAACCCATTCCATGACATAAGGACTTAATTTGATAATGATCTGCTGATATTAAGCAGGTTGTGGTGTCTGGTTTAGTCAACCTGTTGCGTCCACTTGACGGGCCAAATGGATCAAAAACTTAGTTGAGTTCTTAAACTCCTTTAATATTTGTCTTCAGTTTTCTTCCGTGATTTCAGTTAAAGACTTACTATTGGTTGACACATTTCATTAGAATCCTTGTTTTTCGACTCTTTTGGTAGAAATTGTTTGTGCTCCAGTTGCTTGCAGAATTCTCTTCATTTCAAGTTTGCTTTTCTTTAGCTAGAAGTCTAAACTTACAAATCGGACCAAAGTAGATTTAATGGGCTTTCTTAAATTCTTCATATCTTTGGACTGGAGTGGTAAAATGAAACGGGGCAAAAAGCATGCTGTAGTGTAATTACTCCACTTTTGAAAAACATATATTACTATGATTTAATCTTATAGCAACTATTTTTAAATATTTTTTATTTGCTCGTTGCATTAATATTGGGACAAGCTGTACTTCGAAATTCTACTTATAGTAAAGTGTTAAAGAGACCGCCTGGAACTGTCGGTTCTGACTCGCTGCTAGTATTCTAAGCAATGGTAACCGCCCACCGGTTCTGGGTGGTTACCGCCGGTTGAGTTTTGTAGTGACCCCTAAGCAAGTTTGAGTGAAAGCCTATATCGTGATTTACTATTTTGATTTAAGGTTTAAATTTGCGCTTTGAACGTTTTATTACACCTTAGAACGCGGAAGAAAACTTAAATTTGCACAAAATGAGATACAACAATTGCATTCACATAATTGCTACCAGAGTATAGCCTCTAGACATATTTATGCTAATACTTACAAAATTATTAAAAGTTAATTGATGATGACGGCATCTGTATACATAGCTATTTCAATATTGGAATATTTGATAAATTCATTTGACTAATCCAATTATTTGATTTACTTGTCAATGTACGTTTCGGCAAACACCGTTGCTTTTGTCAACACTGAAATGAGACATGTCTCTTTGCGACGGTGATGGTGTTGCCAGTTTATTTTTCTAAAACCAAAATTTCATCAAAAATGTAATTTAGAAAAATACTGTCCATCGTTTCTATTCATGGAGGTGTTCCTCCTAATGTATCATAATTGGTCATGCTTTTTAATGTGGCACCCATAAAAGGTGGATTTGTTAAATTGAGAGTGATTTATGCATCAGTTTTTGTCATATCTGTTCAACAATCCCATGAAATGTAATAATTTTGGTATGATTTTAAAGACAATTTATTTGACTTTCAAGAAATTAAGAATAGAACCCAAATGAAGTGATTAATTAAGCTTAATAACCTGTTAAAGCTAATTAGACAGGGTGAAGATGGTTGTAGTTTAGGCGGGTGCGGTTGAGGCATTGTGTATCAATTTTTCTATCATATCTTCTTAAATATCCATTGAAGTGTCATAAATCTGACATGATTTTTAAGGCTAGTTATTGTTGATCAAAAACAAGTTAGAATTAACCCGAATAAAGTTGATCATTAATGCTAATAACAAGTTAAAGTCAATAAGCTAATTTAGCCAGAGATGAAAACAGGCATAAATGCGGTTGGTGCGGATGAAACATGTACATGGTGCATCAAATTTTGTCACAACTTTTCAATAATTGTATGAAATATCATAATTTTGGTATGATTTTAAAGATAATGTAATATTCTATAAAATCAATTAAAAATGATAGCAAAATAAAAGTATTTATCAACTCAAATCAACTATTACCAGAAATGTGTTAGGTATCATGGATGAAGTTAGTGAGGTGTAACGCAAATGGGCCCCCACCTCAAAAACATGACCAACTAATAAACAGACAAGTTCATAAATAAATACATACTGGGGATTTATAGCGCTATGTCCACTTTAAAGGTTTTCGCTGACCACTGTGACCCAAGTAAGCTCCATTCAACACCAAACATCATTTCAGATTCTGCGACAACCTAGTGGCGCTGAATCTTGCTCAGCCCACATACGCACCATCGCTGCCAGGATCAGCTCCTTGAGTTTCGTACGGGTTTCCACGAGACAATTAGCATAACTTTTGTGCACAGTTACTTAAACATTAAAGCCTTTCTCAGCTATATATTTGATTAATGAAAAAATGATGTTATAACGAAAACGCATTTTCTAATTTTAGATTTTCATCAATTTACTATTACTTCTTAGTAACACCTTTGTCTGTACATAATATCATTATCAGTTATCATTACTTGTCTACTTGTCTTCCTGTATTGTTTTTTTTTTTTTGAAACTTTTCTTTATCTTCTTTTCTATATAAAGAGTCAAGCACTTGTTGTAATATACTAGTACCATGAGTATAAAACAAACAAAACTTATATATATTGCCAACAATGTGGCGAGTAGTCAACTGTACATATGTTGAAGGCTCACCCCGAAAGGGTAGACTTTGCAGATGATATCAATTTTGATTTTATCTTTTGATCTGTTCCAGTATTTTCTAAGCTTTAAAATGACAACTTACTTGTTAAAATTGATCAAGGTGATCAAAGTTAGGCGAGGCGTCACTAGACTTCCTCGCCAGAGTGAGAACTTCTCACCGAATGAATTTTGTGATGTATGGATAATTAGACTATCTAGGTCAAATATTATTACATGTTTATATCTAATTCTTATTCAGGTTCACCTACAAGTATACAAAAACTTACAATTGAGTTACAAATATTAAAATATACCACATTTCTAGCTGGGTATTTCTGAACAGAACTTCTCATTGAGAACAGGAATTCTAGTGAAATTCGTATTATTTTCTATATTTTTAGCTGCCTATTTTTACCAGTTTCTTGAAAAGTATTCTGTCGCAAAGTTTCGGGGTGAACCATCACATTATATTTTTTGAAAAAAGAAAACAGGTAATTCGGTTAAAAGGGGTTATTGTTTTAGTTGACAAAAACATCACACTGGTAGAATACATCTTATTTCAAACAAACATTCTACTATCCGTAGAATGTTTGTTTGAAGCTATACCGATATCAAAAAATCTTTACCCACATAACTTAATGATTCAAGCTAGGGATGGACTCAGTAATTGATGCGTGGTCTGTGTTTTTTAAGCTTTTTGACACATATGTGGCCGTTCATCCCAAAAGAACCGTAAATGCAGCAAACTTTATTTTGTGTTACAGGTAAGAATACGTGTCAAGGCCGTCATTTTCCGAAATTTATCTTTTTACATATTCACAACATGTACATGTGCTTACTTCAAAACACCAGCAAAGATCTTTGCAAATATTTAAAAAAGTGAAAATGACAAGAGACTGTATTTATGGCTGTTTTGGGATGGATGGTCACATATAAAAATGCGCTGTCATTGACACATTCAATAAATAAATCTATTCAATCCCCTTAACAACTATTAGTCGACTTGGCCTCTCTGTATCGTTAGGCAATTTATAGTTACACCTAAAAAAACAGGATACTGGTCACAGCTCTGGTTTCATGATATAAAGGCATTTCACTGGGCGTGTGTTTATATCTGTCGAGTAACGACTTCTACTAGCCTCAAACCTACCATCTTACATGGTTTGATATAGATGTAAACAAACATATCTGTTTCTGAACACTGCACCGAATGATGACATTTGGCAATGCAAGAAATGCAATGATTATTGTCAGTTGAGACATAAAACCATGGAAATTCAATTGTCTTCTTCTGAATTAGAAATAATGAGCTCATCACTAATTTTGGCAATGGTTTTGATATTCATTAATATTCGAAAAAGAATTTCTCAATTTGTTTTGGCAGTTAAACATTGGTTTTATTGATTGCCATCACGTAATTGGTTATTGGTGGAAAGCTTTATTTTACGTATCATCTCTTTGCCGTAAATGTTAAACACATTGTTAATACGGTGTCAAGAGAATTTGGCAAATAACACTTACACATCGACATGAATAATGACAGATAAAAATATATTACACCTTGAGGCTAAAAAATGAAGCTATTTCATCAACTACAAATGTTGCAAAGGAGCTTGTGGAATTAAATATGCAGCACGCGAAATTAAAACAAAATGTTCAATTGTATTTGTAAAACATTTGAAGCAAGAATCTTCAGTATCTGATTGATTTCGAGGGAGTGGATGGATGTTATCGGCGAATACTTATGTAAAACTAATTGATAGCCACCGTTCGTTAACGCAATACAAAAAACAATAAAAGCCGAATCAAACCTTTTTTCAAAATTGCATTAAGTGGGAGTAACACAATCTTCACTCAACATAAATTTTGTTATGTCAAAAGCTTGGAAATGCCGTGAAAATGCGTGAGAAATAGTCATATCTATCTTTACTTACCAATACTGCCATTTCTTTTGATAATCAGAGTTAGTCATGACAAACAACTGCGCTCGCTTTGAATCACAACTTTATGCTTAGTACAAAAGAAAAGAAGTTGGATTGTTAAAATAGCTGTAAGATACAAGCTTTTCGTATATCATTGGTGATTTTGTATCCGGAGAACTTCACTTCAAAGTGATAGGGACATATCAGTTTCAACTTTTTTTAATTCGTCCACCAAAATTGTGTTCTATAACATATTGTCAGATGGCGGCGGGTGGTTAAAAATCTGAAAGTCGAATAATTTTGTACTGGTGATTAAATTCTTGACAACAATACACATTAAAGTTACAATTAGAACTTTATTAATCATATTAAAGAGAGATATCGTCTATATTCTGAGATGGCATTTGGAAAGTTTGAAAGCATTTTTAACTTGTTTATATTAAAACAGAGACAAAGGAGTCACTGGCAAGTCAGGCAACTATGTTTTGTACAAATGAGAAGATTGGCAGGGTAGAATTCCAGACACATTTCACCTAGTGTTAAACAAATATTTTTCTTTTACACAAAATGCATTAGGATACTTACTACTTGTTTTGATACAACGCTATACGATAGCTCTCAAACGATACAATTTCTGCAGGGACTACTCTACTGTTATCTTTCTTAGTAGTCTGGCACGCAACATCCGATATTATAGCCAATGCAAATAGGCATAAGGATGGTTGAAGTATCAATTGACGGTGAGCTGTGTTAAGTGGATTTGACATATTTATTGAGGGTCTGATAGTAGTCTTGGGATCTTGCTGGACAATGAAGAATTGTACAATACAATACCATGTATACGTGTTCTAATTATAGATCCTACGCCTCAGCTAGTACTCAGCCCGTTAAAAAGTCGTTTACTTTATTTTCTATTCATCGAAAAATCGAACATCGTTTTTGAGATGTGTATAAATATTTCATTTGAGTTTTGATGCCCTAATTCAAAAATCCTTTAACCCATAATAGGGTTCTAGTACGTCGGCTTCAATAGTGTCCTTAAATCGGTTAAGAACCATCTTGCAGAAAACTTTACCTGGAAAAGCTCTGTATTTATAGCAGGATCTAATTTATAAATTAAAATAAATAAAATAAAATAAAGAATGTATTAAAAAACAATGCTTTTTAATATTCATAGACCATCTAACTTCAATAAATTTGACATAATAGATTTTAAATTCCAAAATATGTGTTGGTGTATTGTTCATATCAATTAAGATAATGCAATTTTTTTTGTTCAAGACAATTCTTACAACAAACGTAATGAAAATGTCAACTTTGAATAACAAATAGCGACAGATGAGTGTAATATTAGATTTATATTGAAAGAGGGGTCACAATTTCCAACAACCTCAATATCGTTCCATTAAGACTCCACAAGACGGCATTATCATTGTATTAATCAGTATGTTATAGAGGCAAAGCAATATTCCTTCGGGATAAAATTTCAGACTCAAGTTCCACTATGAAATCCCTTATGTCCAAACACCACAAGCGGTGTCTCCATAATTGAACTAATGTATATTTTCGCGCTTGTAAGACTAAAAGCTGTTCTTGGCATACCAAATATGACCCCAGGCACATATATATCTATAGTGAGAATTAATGAAATTAGCGGCAATTAATTCAAAAGTTGAATGCATGTGATAAAAAACAAAGATGAACGATTCTTATGCAACACACGAAATTTACATGATGCAGTTAAGATTCTGAAATACCAAAAACTATTGAAGTGAAACTAATTCATTATTAACACTCTTGTTTGACTTTGTCTGTTCCCATTTCAATTAAATTTGTTTGCATGTTTATATGTTTATATGTGTTGAAATAAAAAGTTGAAATCTTAATTTTAGTTACAAATGAGAAACATCCGACATCTGTGCACAGCCTTATCAAATGTTTACTTACGGTATTCCATAAGTTATATGTACTTAACGTCATGGCAATAAAACTGCAATATACGCTTTTAAGGTTGGTAATAAAACGAAATTCACATGCTTTAATGACGCTTAATACACCTTTAATATCAATATTTCACCAATTAAACTCATAAAGAGTTGTGTATTTAGTATATGTTATACTGTATTCTCATTTGTAGTATGTCTCAAGATTCGTTGTATATACATGCCCATGTAGCCTTGTTTGAAAGCTTCAGTAGAAGATCTTAAAAAAATTCAAACGTTTTCAATTTGTTTCAAATTTGAACACATCTGACGCGTTACTGATGTAAGGCGTCAGGTGTTCAAAGCAAAACAAAACAAAATACATGTTCCTAAAAAAAACTAGCACTTTTTTATGCTGAAGAAAGACAATTGTGATTTGTATCATTGGCTTAGGTAGATTTTCGGAGGCACAAATTGGCCGGATCCAGGGGCCTGCAAAGGGCTCTTGGTGGGGTCCAGGGGCAAAGTCAGTCCCAGTGGGAGTCGAGGCCGCGAAGGCCCCAGAAGCCAGAGGCTTCTACAGTACACACTTTGAACAATAGGAGAGGTCTTTTCCTAGGGCAAAATACTATGTTAACCCTCGTGTAACCAAGGGGGGTGGTGGTTGTAATCCCCCTAAGGTTTTTTCCCCGCAGCATAAAAACGCAACATTGCTTGGTTAGACGAGGGTTAAATACCCATTGACTAACAGATACAAATGAGAGCAAGAGAAAAATTTCTATGTTTAGTGGTGGGGTCCAGGTGTGTTGGGGATCGAAGGGGCGAAGCTTCCGAAGCTATAGGGTTTGACTGCATTTTATGCTATTTTGTGGGGTTATATGAATATGTATGATGATATATCTGCTTAATATCAGTAGATCCTCATCATAAATTTGATCTTTATATCATGAAATGTGTTAAAGAGATGCCACTCCTAATCATGTGACGTTTTTAGAAATTTCCATTCAACGTGTTTAATATTATAACGCTTGCTCAAAATAAGGCTTTGTTTTCTAAAAAGAATAGTTCAAAGTTCGTTGCATTTTTATGGGGACACCCTGTATTTTAATATTCATAACACTTTTCACATTTATACATGGAAGTAGTAATTATAGAACACATGGTAGAACACATGTTGTGCATTTAAAAAGTGCGACTTTTTAACACTTTTAAGGTGTTCTGTCAAATTTTAAGTGTATACCCTTT
>JXSR01S073573.1:82035-94259 GCA_000969725.1 Ophiothrix spiculata
TCTGCGTAATATAGCGCGATCCAATCTATTAAGATTATTTCTACTTTTACGCAAACAACTGTGCGGTCATTATCAGGTAACAATGACTTCTTAAAATGACCCGTGTATGTGATGTCATTAGCGCTGAATGCGTTTTCTCATAAAACGCCAATCAAGCGCGCGTATGCACCACATACACGCGCGTTTATCATATTACGTGATGATCGTCATGCCTGGACTGCTCAAAATTAAAGGGATAAGTAGACCTTGAAGTAAGAAATAAGTTTAATGAAATATTTCTTCATAAATTACACATAAAAGGCATTTAAATGTCGAAAGTGCAGTTATTAATGACAATAATAACTTTGCACCATCTTTTACTTCGGTCATGTAGCTCCCGAAGAAAAGTACCGAGGCACAAAACAAACACCTCCGATTTCAAACAATGACCTCAAAAAAGATGGTGTGCAGTTATTATTGTCTAATCAGAAATTCATTAAACATCTGATAGGCCTAATCCATACATTTTGTGCCAGGCCGTCAAAGTGCCCTCTCACACTTTTAAACCCATTTTAGCCTTACAATTTCATCTGAGATTCCAATTCCCACAAAAATTTATGAGAATCAATGCAGATTCTTAAAAAACTTTTCAAAATTTGTCATCGAATCTCAAGAGAGTCTTCAGATTGTAATAGATGACTTAATTTGCACGAATCTAATGAACTTTTAATTTAGATATCATTCATTAAATTATGATGTTGCTGGCATACATGTACATTTTCTTTACAATAATGAATTAAAGGGGCTTGGTCCGATTGGTTCAACTTTTTAAAACTTTTTTGAGATTTTGCAACCCAAAATATTGCTTGTATTTTTCTCATAACCCCTGTGAAATTTCTCAGATAAATGTTCTTTTTTGGAGATATGTGTGAAAATGTGTATAATTATGGTAACCATAATTAATTTTACACAGTAGCGAATAGGCAGCTCCAAACACAAAATTGGTCATAAAATGAAAACGGTTTGACCGATTCCGCTGCAATTTGGAACTTAACCCTCTTTTGAAAAATCGGACCAAGCTTCTTTAAATACAACTGTTTCCTAGCTTGAGTTTTTGTCATAAAGTATTCATTGTATTTTAGAATTGTGCAGTCATGTAACTATTAGTAATGTCAATATACCAAGATTTATACAGATTACATTCAAAATAGATTTGAACCAATTTACATGACATTCAGAGTCCAATGATTTTAATTAACACTTAACTGCATAAGGGGGGGGGTACCATGGTACCCAACATTTTGTTTTTCGGTTATCATATTTTAACGCCGCAATATTTCGGCCTTATAATCTTTGTAATTGCCTAAATAATGGTTGCGCTTCTTTGAAAAATAAAACAATAGATCTGCCGCGTTGTTTTTGTGCTGATTAGCATAAATTAGCATACATCTGGAATAGCCCATTATGCAATGTTGAAATCAATGACCTCCAAATTAAGTGTTTGGATTCTATTTCTCACCAATCCCACCACAAATAATATAAATTTTTGCAATAAATCTATGTACACATCCAATATCGAGGGCAATACACAAACATAAACGAATCGTGGTTCTTTGGTCCATCAATACATCTGGCAGATAATTTGTTCAAAAGATCATAAAGCTTGAATTGGTCATGCAAACATATGGGGGAAATGTAACATACAAACTCTTTCTTTGTAGTTTAATGTAGTTTTATTCAAGAATTTTTGAACCTACTGCAGTTTGGTATCATTATCTTGGCAATTTGATTGTCTTTCAAATGCCAAAACTCCCAATTGAACAAATATTATGAGATGACGGAGGAAGCGACCGCGGAGGAAGCGGCCATCGAACACAAAATTGTTAAAAGCTACCAATCTTTCAAATATCATCTGACGTCATGACAAAAGTTGAAATATCAGTTTCACACACTTTTCACAATGAGATACAAATGTATCCATTATTGAATATTGCTTGACGAAGATAATCTTTTTCATTTTCAGGGTATTGCTGCAAAACCATTTAAACACAATTTTCAAGATGTTGGTTTGCAGTGCTGGTCTTGCGAACCAGAAGCCCTGGGTTCAGTTCCTATCCAGGGTAATTTTTGAATTGCCCCCCTTCATCATTGTTCACTATCGCGTACTTGTTAACAAGTCTTTCTGCAATCGTATTATAGTCAATGTGTTCGGAAGATTTAGAGCTTCTTTGGCACATTGCTGGAAAAGTTACATCCCTATGTTCCAATTTTATTCAAATGACTGGCCTTGATTACACACTGCAGAAATCTGACGATGTCCGCTTACATATTCACGAAATTATTGCAAACCATAAATTAGCGGCACAAGCAACGGTTGATGACATAAAGAATACATTCAGCATGCATATATGCGTATGTTTCAAGCAAGTAAAGTCTATGCCCAAAAAGTGCATAAGTCATGGGTCTATGCCCAAGAAGTGAATCATAGGCCATGGGTCTATGCTCAAGAAG
The DNA here is from genome assembly GCA_000969725.1 of Ophiothrix spiculata. Classification (NCBI taxonomy): domain Eukaryota; kingdom Metazoa; phylum Echinodermata; class Ophiuroidea; order Amphilepidida; family Ophiotrichidae; genus Ophiothrix; species Ophiothrix spiculata. Next base: position 84,526 of record JXSR01S073573.1, read on the forward strand.
AGTATGATAGGCCATGATAAAGCCAGGACATGAAATTCATCAACACTGTGCAATGAGTGGAAGCTTGAAGGTGCAGGTTGAATTACAAAGCCAAACTCCATATTCTACCACGGATCAGAGTTTGATAGTATCAAGAAGAATTCATTATAAGACCATATATGTCTCTACACAAGTACAATCCATGCATAAGAAGTAAGATATATAGGCCATGGAAATGAAAAATGATAGAATTTATCAACTGCATCATAAGAATTTGATAATGCAGCTTACATTTAGATATATAGCACATCATATTTGTGGTAGATAACAGTTTGATGATAAAGCATAATTGTTTCTTAATGCAAACAAGACTGATGCAAAATAAGCACGATAGGTCATGAGGATGTCATAAGATGGAATTCATTAACTGCAGCGGAAGAATTTTGATGATATATAAAGTACGTCATTTTTGTGTTTTGTGGCAGACATGCATGAAGAATTTATAAAGCATGCATATGGTGCGTTCCTACGCAAGTAACATCTTTGCACTATAAGATCATGGAATTCCAGATTATGGAATTCATCCCAGAAGTGTTAAGTACACTTTAGCAGCATCAAAGAAAAAAACCTGGCGCATCTTCACCTCACTAATACGACCGTCTGGTGGCGTATTCGAGCACGAGACTGGCAGCTCCCAGGAGAGCCGGCTCTTTTAATTCGGAGACTTTGATATCTGCGTGTCTGGCTGAGGGTAAGGCTTCTGATTGGACCATTTTACGGACTTGGTCTGCGTAAATACCAGCAAAATGCCCACTGAGGACTACCATTGATGGGTTGAGTATGTGCAGGAGACTAATCGTAGCGGTTCCCAAAGCTCTGCCACCTGTGGAAAATGAAAAAAAGAAAGTGTCTTTAAAGGCTGTGTCACACATCACCGTATAGAGCCCAAACGAACGAAAAAGTTTTGAGTACTAAATGTGTGCCAAATGGATCAACAGGTTTAGATTACAAATTGAACATATACATAACGGACAAACCAATTCGTTATCCATACGGTGGTGGTCCGTTTGGCACACGTTCAGTATGTGAAACTTTTGTACGTTTTCATATGATTGGGTTCTATATGGTGATGTGTGACAGGGTCTTAAGTTTAATGAATAGGAATTCAGATTTTTTTGTCAAGTGTCATATATCTGCAGACATAAATTGAGTCTCCACACCTCAATATCAACCTCAAAAGACCTATATCTTTCTTCTTTCGTTTTGTTGGTTGTTTGTTGTTGGCGGTGGTGGCAGCGGGTAGATAATGGTAGGGTGGGGCACAAATCAAGTCACAGCAGACTTGGCTGGAAACGTAGCTTAAAAAATAGACAACTTGTTTCAGAAAGACCCAGAAATAACTGATCTCAATGTGGGGAGTGCCAAGGCCCCAAAAAAGTATGACCAAAAAATCATGGCTAGATATTTTTTTTCCACCTGTTTTAAACTAACCCCACTCCTAAATTTTACAAACAATATCATTAAAAAGCTTTTATATTTCTGAGTACTTCTAAATCCCAAAACATCCATTTTACAAGCTAGAAATTGTTTTCAAAATCACTGAACATCATGGAAATAATTGTTTACTTTGCCCTCTGGGCTTACCACAAAACAGCACACCGTGCATCATAAAATAGAAAACAAGTAGAACTTTGGTTTACGTGATGCGACCTCTTCCTCCAAGTTTCATGTCTGTACACCTCGGTTTACACCATTTGACCTCTTTTGACCTTTAATGACAACCGATGACCTTTGATCCACTAACCAATACAAACTCGGGTCTTTGGACAGTCAAGGGGCACCCACCCACCAAGTTTCAGGAACGTGCGACCCTCGGTCTCTGAGAAAATGTAGGTTAACATTTGGGTTAAAATTTTCATCACAGACACACGGACGGAGCCCATTTTAGAGTCCCAATCCTGAAGTCGTTCAGCTGGGAGATTGACTAACCGACCCTCCTGATTTTTTTTATGAAAGAGTAAACATGTATTTTCCTTATCCTGCGCCTTGCCGTTGTCACCAATACTCTTACCTTTCTCCAGCACAGCCTGTGCTTTGCCGTTGCCAAGTTTAGCAGCTTTGATAAGATGTTTGGCTGTAATTTCTTCATCATTGTTTATTGTCATCCCATCCACTATTAATCCTCCTTCTGAAAATTTAACACAATTTGAAAAGTCGTTACGGTGATCATATGTGATGGCTCACCCCGAAAGGTGGGGGGGGCGGGGGGGTGGACTTTGCAGATGATTTCAATTTTGATTTTATCATTTCATCTGTTACAGCATTTTCTAAGCTTCAAACATTATACCCTTCTTGTTGATATTGATCAAGGTGATCACATTTTACAACAGAAAATCTGAATGCTAACTATGTGAATGGAAAAAAGATATTTTGACTTTTTTGAAAAATAAACAGATTTTTAATTACGGCTAGTGTGACGTCATACGATACATGCGCACTGCATCTGTGCCGCTTTGTACGGTAAAAATAGGGTCGTTTTAGCCAGGCGTATTAGTATTATAAAATCCCGTTGATTTGCACCTGGACTCCGTGGTCGAGTGGTTACGTCATCACCTGCTTAGCACGCGGAAGGTCCGTGGATCGAAATCTGCTTATCAAAATTTTTGGTCTCATTTATTTTCTCCTCAAACCTTCTTTTCTTATGACTCTTTATCAGTATCTATATTTAAAAAACAAAACAAACATCGATAGGTTTTTTTTTCCAAATACCAGCACAAGTTCAGGGCAAAAATATTCAGCATGCACTCCTGCATGCACTGCGCCGTGAGCTAGCTCATGATCGTGCAACATGATATGACTCATGACAGCATCAAAAAGGTGGTTTATTTATTTTTGATAATGGTTGCATACACATAGGGTCTATAATAGAAAAAAATCCAGGTTGTGATTTCGGGCTTAAATATTTTGCAAATTAGTAAAACTTGGTAAATATTTCAAATAAATCTTCTAATCAAAATTAAACATGTGATCATCACCATCCTCGTACATTTTTATTGAAGGCAGTAATTTTTGATTTCGGTGGTACCGTGCGTGGAAAAAGGGATCCTCCTACAACCCCTGAAATAGGGGGTATTTTTTATGCTAATTTTGCCTAGTTTTTGCAAAAAAAAAGGTGGGGGTAAAATCAATGAAAAATCTTGAAAAGGGGGTTAAGAAAAAATGAAGAACTCGCATGGTTACCACTTTTTATGTTGACTTGGGGGACCGGGCCCAGGTACAATGTTTCTGGTACCTTTTTGATGAGCAACCAAAACAAACTGAGTAAAATGAATCAAAATATATGAATGAGTCAAGGACCTTACCTTTCATTAATGCCTGTGCTTCTCGCTGCAGGGCGCCCCCTGAGCTGTAGCTCTCCAAACAGCCTCTACCACCACACAAGCATTCTGGCCCGTCCATTGATACCTTAGTGTGACCCAATTCAGCAGCGCAGAAATTTGTACCGTGTAAGAGTTTGTTATCTTGAATATAGCCTCCACCAATACCTGAAAAGACAATGATTAAAATATAATAAAATCTGTTAAAACAAAAGAATTTGAATCGGAAAATCAGTGCCAGTGAATGCCGCTATTTTGTTGGAGCAGAGTTACTGTACCTTCTGATTTGCTCTGATTGACGCTCGATAGCTAGGCAGATTGAATACATCTTCACTTGATGCATTTTAATTCACACGTAAACTGTTTCCAAATTTCCAACAGTATCTATTGCGACTTGGTCTGAGCTAAGTGCATCAATTTTCCTGCAATGCCACTTTAAAGAGTCTAAAAATTTATCACGCCAAGCTGTAAAATGCAAGAGGTACAAAAACTTGCCCTCCATGAGCGACAAGATGGCTGGCCACCATCTCCTAAGGCTTTGTATCCATAGGCTGTATCCCTGTGGCGTTTGCACTTTTTCCAAATTCCATTGTCCCCAATTTGCCACACAGACACTAAACCTTTAATTTGTTTTCCTAAGGTCCTAAGGCTATGTTAACGCACATTAGTCATGACTAGTTGTGAGCGGCTCTAGAGCGAGACAACTCAGCAGTTGCGTTCACACTTAAACAGGACTTGTACGTTAAAACTAATGGCGCATCACTTTTTGCCACAAAGGAGAAACTTTCTATAATTGTGTTCACACTGGGAATTTGCTCGTGAGCGGCTCACGAGCGAGAATATAGTCAAATTCTTCTGTGTGAACACACCCTTGGTGGTTATATCAGTGACCTTGTGTATGGCAGATGCTAATTGTGTTTGGCACGTGACTATAATTGGGGACAATGGAACATGGAAAAGGGCAGATGCCACAGGGGAACAGCCTATATGGGTACAAGGACTTAGGTTTAAAATGGTAGTCAAATCAAAATGGAGACGAGCAAAAATTCTTCTATTTTATTCCATGAATGAAACCTACTGTGGGGTGAAACCTACATCCTATATATTTCATAAATCTCCAGCAGATCACATTACATTGTCAAGAAATTCCAAAGTAAGCAACATGTACCTTAACAGTGTGACATCTAGGTATTCCCAGATGATACCATTACTGGGAAAATCCATCATCGTCATGTGAGTGCAAGAAAGTTGTATCTGCAATAGCTACCATTTTACATAAATTTGAATTCAGTTTCAAAGTGTTACATGTCATCCGATTATCACCCAGACAACTGGATCACGCATTCTTGTTTTGAATCATGATTGAAATGATCACCACACAAAAGAATAGCTCTAACCTTTGTCAGGACATGTGCGTGATCCAGTAACTGGGTGAGTTACGTAATCACTTTGATACTGAATTGAACAATGAAGAACGTCCAGTCTTTACCTATAAATCACATACAATCTATTATAAATCACATACAATCTACTAACCTGTTCCAGTAGCTATTGCAATAAAGTTGTCGACCTTGGCACCAAAACCAAATTTCTTCTCCCCGAGCGCAGCACAATTGCCGTCATTGTCCACCCACACTGGTAGCAGAAGCTTGCTTGAAATAGGTGTGCGCAGGTCAATGTTATTCCACCCTGTTTATGAAATGATCAGAAAATTGAGTTTACATTTCTACATATATTCAAAGATAATCGGAATCGTGACCTCATTGATTAAATTCCGATACCATTTCCCACTGCTCCCGACTGTTCGTAAGACTAATTATATACGAAAATGCTTTCAAAATTTAATGTGCTTCTTTTTGAAATTTTTGGACTGGGCGTTTAATAGAGCATGGGTGATTAATAGGCACAATACAGCACATCATTTTTTGAATTCAATGGGCAAATGATTATAGAAGGTGCTATAACCCTCTATTTTTAGACCTTAATTTTTGCCCTGCCTTTAACAAAAAGAAAGAATATTTTTGATTCGATGAAATTTATGGGATAGCTCCTCCATGCGTACTTTATCATCGTTATTTCATTTAATGGCTTGTGCTAGTTTACTAAATGCCCTCCATTTGCATGCTTTAGAAACAAGAGTGCACCTTTCACATTATTACAAAGTTAATCCATAATAAATGGAATATTTCTGCTTCAATCCTTCAAAAAAGTTATCAAAACCTTAATTATCAATTTGTTATGTGAGTGCAAGAAAGTCGTATCTGCAATGGCTGCCCTGAGTTATATCTATTTTACCACTTGTCACAAGAATGTGAAAAATCCCTCAAAATTCCACTGTCTTATGTCAGTGGTTCTTGAAATTGTTCTTCAGGTGAAGGTGTCACCTGAAGAACCATTTCAAGAACCACTGACCCAAAACTGGAGAACCATTTCAAGAACCACTGACCCAAAACTGGAGATTATACAATGTGCAATCCAAATTTATGACAAACGGCAGCTATTGCAGATGCGACTTTCTTGCACTCACATGACAAATTCATGCATAATATGGCTGAGTTATGTTTACATCAAGTGTTGGCACATGCTTATTGATACTGAGAAGAGGAAGTTTCATGTAAAACATGACTATTCTGACTATTTTTGGTTTTAATGTTTTAAAATTATAGAAAGTTTCAGTTGTTATTATAGACAAAATTTAATTAGGGAATCCATTAATGAAGTTCAGATCACTTAAGACAGGAACAGTCGAAAAATAGTAATTTCATATCCCCTACTATATACGGTACTGATGTGTTCCCAATTTTTACAATGTATATTTTATTGTAACAGGGTCCTATCTTCTGATATTTTCAGAAGATAGCCCCCTGTCACCTAATCAAAATAATAAAATACATTATAAAAAATTATGCATTCTTATAGTGTATTTTATACTTTTGATGAGGTGATAGGAGCCAATTTTCTAAAAATATCATAAAATTGCATGGTTATAAATGCCCACTTTTCATGAATTTCAATGTCCACTGGACCTTTAATAAGAACAATCCAAACAATAAAACATTTCAATTTATGTGATTATCAATTGATGTCTCTTACCCTGGGTACTTACTACCTGGGGATGACCAGGACTAAGAGAAGATATTGTGTGTATCCCATAATGCATTACTTTCTAAGGGAAATTTTGTACAGGAAATCATGTGAGTAGTGATAATGATGAAACATGCCTAAAATGCAAGATTACAGCAAATAACTTTGATGGACATTTCAACACTAGTTACTCAAATAATTTCCCATACAAACAATCCCATTGGAAGCAATGCATGATGGGATGTACACACTATCTTCTCTTACCAGGACTGAATTGCACGTTAAATGTAGCTGAAAAAGACATTCCCGGCCAAGTCCCGGTCAAGTTCCCGCAGAACCGAGCTCAAATCTTGAAATAGTTGAATTGGATGAGTGGATGTATCCGACACCTGACAAAACTTGTCGACACCTTTCAAACCCCGCACGGCACAACCCCTAGCGATGCAACCCGGGTCTTTCTTGGTATGCTCTCCCGTTTGACCTGAATGTCCCAAGCGTGCCTGATTTATGGTGTCCAGTGGTAGTCGCAACCTTTTATCTAGTGCTTCTAGGATAATTACAATTGGAGTGACATACTGAATGTCATTGCATTTTGTCAGGTGTCGGATATATCAACTCATCTTATTCAACTATTTACATGATCTGACAAATCCTTGAAATTGATCAAAATTACCAAATTCACATTATTTCTTAAACAACTTTATCAAGCAGAATTTCAAAAGCCACAAAAACTTCAAACAGGATCAAGACTTTACACTAATTTATGGTGTTTTGACGTTTCGACTTTCAACTTTCAAAGGTATGATCCCAATACAGCATTTCAAGAAAATAAAATTCCCTGACTTTTCCCTAATTTTTCCCTGATGAAGTCTCAAAATTCCCTGATAATTCAATGTAAACCAAATGCTGGATTCATTGAGGGTTACATCTCAGTGAATCTACCAGCACTCGTTTTTTCTGTTTTGATATGCAACAAAATATATATAACACGAGTCTGTCCGACTACGTTCGATTTTAGGGCCAATAAAAATTCCCTCACTTTTCCCTAATTTGATTGTATTTTAATCAAATTCCCTGATTTTTCCCTGACTGGAAAATAGTACAACAATTTTCCCTGATGAGGTGGGAACCCTGTAATAAATTTAACAACAGAGCACGGTAAATGTGGTTAAAATGTCCCGCACCAACATCCGGGCTATTTCAATCGGATCTAATAATCTCTTACAAATCTCAGTACAGCCCTGGCACACCCAAGCAAAAAATTGCATGCAAATCCCGGTTAAATATGTGAGAAGTTCCAGCCATACCCAGGTAAATATACCCAGGGGTATGGACATAAATTGACAGCTGCATTATTCAGCTTTGCTTACCATCTATAGCTTTGGTCGCATGCATGACAATACCTTCTTGAGGGTTCACTCTGCCTCCAGTACTGATGCCTAAAATGGAACAATCAGAGGGGAGTCAAAATTACAATGTCTATCTAAGGCTGCGATCACATAGAACTATACTATTCGGGTATACGGTGCACGATTTCACTTGGGCACGTGTATAGATTCAATCGAACACGTTAATTTGATGCTACCAGGTCACATAAGAGCACACTATTCGCAAACACCGTATAGCTCGCCGTGCCTATATAAGATATAACCATCGAATAGCGTATAGCGAATACCGTATACTTCTATGTGATTGCAGCCAAATAGGCAAAGGAAAAATTTATAGGACAATGTAAATAAAAATCCATGCAGGGGTTGCATTTACAAACAATGGGGCCCTGTTCTTTGGATTTTCGTCTAAACTGTCCAACTATTGTTTGGCCTATATCATTATTAAAAATGGAGAGAATGGGTGCATGGAAAATGCTGGTTCCTCTACATTATCAAACACGTTACAGAGTTGTTAATCACATATGTGACCCGTCATATCGAAAGGTACCTTAAGGGTCCCAAAATAAAAATTGATTTTTTTGGTCTCATCTGAAAGATTATATTTAAAGCTTTAAAATGACACCTTGCTTTTGAGTATTGGATGCTCGATTGCAAAGTTACATCCAAATTGGTAAACGGCATCGGGCTGATTCAGAAAACCATAGTTCTAAGAAAATCAAGTTTAAAGTTTCTGTTAGGGAAAGGATCTTTTTTAAAACATCAATCTTATGTTTTGCATGTTGGAACCTGATTTATACGATAGAATACACTTCAAAGGTAACGTTTCTGTTGAAATTTGAAATTCGACCTTGGACATGATTTTTGACTATGCCCAACTTCAATGGCCCGTATCTCCTAATTTACTATGCCGACCTTAAGGTACCTTTCGATATGACTCGTCACATATCATTTTTTAAAATGGAGAGAATGGGTGCATGGAAAATGCTGGTTCCTCTACTTTATCCACAACCATTTATGTAGAACCTGATATTTATGGTCAACTTTTTCAGAAACTTTGTAATTTGTATGGTAAGCCGATAGACAAAGGCCCCAAACATGGTCAAATCTTCAAATGTCTAATGGTTATGAATGATGGAACTTTACCTACTGTCACCATTACTTGTTACCCTACTACTACCACTCTTTCTATCCAAGGAAGTTTACATGATGTATGGGTAGATTCAACCCTGCATGAAATAGGAAAACACCTGAAACAAGAAAACATGGACACACCTACTCCAGATCAATCAACCTCTATTAATTCAACTACTCCTGCTCACCAGCCACCTACATGTTCTTCCAGATCTATTGGAACCCAAACTGAAACTAAATCATCTAAGCACATCGAATGCCAAACCGAGAGTGCTATATCCTGCCCAACACAGACTATGACTTCACAGTCTAACCAGAGTACCCCCAAACAGACAACATCATCAGTCTCAGTGATCTCGCCCATTCCGACAACTAACCGTTACGCTGTCCTAGATATTGAAGATGCTTTCCTTTCTGATGAGGAACCAGATGAGCCCCCCACCCCTGCATCACCTACCCCAGCATCACCCACAAGATCTAGTCATGCCCCTACACCAAGGAGACCTGTCACAGCAACATCAGCTCCCAAAGTTTCTAACCCTAGCAGCAGTGTTCCCCGAGGCCCAATCTCCAGTAACTCAGAAAACAAACGGAAATGTATCTTGATTATTGGAGATTCTATTACGAAAGGACTGAATGGTAGAAGGATGTCTCGCCGTCACACTATTAAAAACCGCTCTATAAGTGGAACTACAATTGAACAATGGATCAAACTAGCCCCAATTTTTGTCGAGGACGAGAAACCAGATATATTATTTATTCATTGTGGAAC
>JXSR01S073574.1:13353-23930 GCA_000969725.1 Ophiothrix spiculata
AATAGTAAGTTGATAAATTTGCCGATATTTCTATCCGGAGTGAATTTTCAGATGAATCATCGCATCCAACATTAATAAGTCAAAGCGGTTAATCCTAGATGGAATGGGTAAAAAGCAAGTTGAAATATAACGATTGTTTTAGCTATATTTATTTAAGTTCAGATAATTCCGTATTGTGGAAAAACTTTTCCATCTTTGTAGTTTTTGTCGACAATCATAAACACTATCACTGCATCACTACATGCGAGAAATAGTTTACGTTAGATATATTAGGAAGCTGCCTCGAGGTACAGCGTGCTCTTTTCCAAAGTAATACCATCATCAGGGAAAATAGTAGCGGCACCTATGTCAATCAGTGCATTGGAAGAGAACTATTTTGCGCATGCCCATATTGAACGTAAACATTACGGCGCTTGAGTTGTTTTGTTTTCTGGGGCATAAATCAACAGGATAAGTAATGTTTGTGCACAAACTTATGTCACTTAATCACAAATTTATGAAACCTTTTTTGTTGGGTAAAGTATCTGAAGTGAAGTGCAGAGCAACATATTTATTTAAAATAGTCAAACAACTTTTATTTTAGTAACAGATAATTATACTATGTGGAGGAAAAAAGAATATTACCTTATAGTCATGAAAATCTTAAATACGAAAAAATAATGTTATTTTATAGTTATGAAAATCTTTTAAAAAATACTTAAGGAGTAAAATGCGGATTACGTTGTTCATTTGACTTATTGAAACATTCTACAAACACTCATTGGGTAATGGGTTCAATTGGAATGATTATTTCATGACAAATTTTGGTTTCAGACCTTGTTCAAGGCAAATGGTACCTTAACCTTAAGATACTCCCTTAATTGAAATGGGCACAAACAATAAAGTTTCCTATGAGCGATCAACAAACAGTTAGCCAACATAGCTCTGGTTCAGAGCTGAAAATAGACTGAAAATACTTTTGTAATACTACCTTTTTATACCATTACTATCTGGCTCTTCTAAATACTGACCCTAAGATTTTGTATCAAATTGATTTTTTACTCCGGGAGGGTTGAACTCGGGGAGGATAGAACTCTGTATAGAACAGCTGCTTTATATAGAATTGTCTGAAGACCAACTATAGCAACTGTTATCAGTTTTAAATTTACTAAAATCTCATTCAATGTAGACCTACAATCCTCGCAAAAAGTTGTTGGAATAAAATAGCAACATGAATAATTATGATCACCTGATCTTTTCTTATAATGACAGTGAAGCATGAACTTTAACTTAGAAACCACCCCTAAAGTTTTCCACCATTTCTTCTTAACATTCTGTACAATTGTGTATTTCAAATGGCACATTAACAGAATATTATTACCGAGCTACATCTCTTGGATTATTTTGCATTGCGCTCAGACAATCCTCGCAAAAAGTTGCTGGAACACTTTGGTGCACACAACTGCAAAACTAAATCAATAAGTCTAATGAATAGCTGTTAACATTAGGCTACTTTTCCCTTCCCTCTTCCCCCTTCCCCATCATTCAATGTTGCGACACCGAAATCACGCGAATTTCCAATGCCGCAACATTGAACGGGGGAGTGGGGGTACACTTTCGCTTAAAATAAACATGGGTGTGCCAAGACTTTTTGCGAGGATTGTAGTATTTATGGGCCTTAACCTGGTATTTCTCAAACCAATCATATTTTGAAATTAAAATCAAGCTCCTCAGAGCTAAGCCAACATTGAAAATTTAGAGTAAATCCATTGCTATTTTTAACACTCTTTCAATACATTTTTACAACAAACACCTTTGGAGTGTTTGTATAGAATGTTTCCTTGCGGTCGGTTGGTCACGAAATGCCGTAAAAGAAAACGTGTAACTTCTATTCAAAACTCACGTTTATTCGACATATGCCCACTACGCTTCGTATAGACATGGGGGGATGGACTTATTTTCAAACTTACGTGCATTTTATTTGTTCTTGATTTTTTTAATATTCACAAAAATATATAGGCCTATAATTGTCAATAAAGAAAGTAGTGAGACCATGGACTAAATTGTTTAAAATCCTAAATTACTTTCTAAATAGTTCTGTACTGGATACTTGGTGGAGTAAAAAACATTCACGTAAAGCTTTGAACTTTATATTTCAGATTTAAAAACCTTAAATTCATATGCTTCAACAAAAAGCAACAGGTTCTTCCTTCATAGGAAATGAGCAAAATGTTTATCTGATTACTTGATTGTCATTTGAAGCACCGAAGACATGGTGTTCCTTTTTCCAAACTTTTGCATCAGATCTGCTAATCTACGTAGCCTGTCGTTTATTTCCTATTATATCATGTTTGCAGTGATTTGAGCCGTGCAAAAATCATTTTCCATTGCACGGCATGAAACAAACCTGTGTGATATTATGATATAAAACAAATATTGAATGCCTATATGCACGTGCAATAGTACAAAATATATCATTCGGTCAAATTTGGACTGATCCATTTCACTCGGCTACGCCTCGTAAATTAGAAAAGTCCAAATTTGACCTCATGATATATTTTGTACTATTGCAGTCTGAGGCATTCAATATTTGTATACTATTCTGCAATTTGATCGTGATTTGGAAGCTCAATTTTAAGTGTCTGAATATTGACGTTTGCCTGACTAGCTTGAAATAAAAGATGTCGCGATCAGCTCACTATACTATGATGACGAATTTCCAAGCATCGCACACGATAAACCGTTCAATATACGTTCTCCTTGTAATCTTAATAATACTGGATATTTAGGAGCAAAAAAACCTGAATTGAGAAGCTCCTATCTATATTCATTACATCACTCAAACTTCGCACGTTTGTGAATGCAAAGAAAATTCAAACACGTTCCGGAAGCAAGCTAGATGCTTGACGCATGCTGGCCTAGGATGAGCATTTAATCAACATGATCAAGTTGATTCAGTTGATGAGGGTTAACAAAGTAAGTCTTGGCTTGTAATGATTTTCACATCGTTCGGTTTCATTTGTTATAACCAGCAGTTACTTGGTTTATATGTCATCAACGTTTCGGAATTATAGGGGAGATGGAGATTCTGTGCTTTCATGTTCTACTAAGGGGCCACTAACTCAACCGGCGGTTGACCGCCTGGAAGCGCCTGATCTAGCCGTTTACTTTTGTTCTGAACAATGACAACCACCTATAACCGCCGGTTCCAGTTGGTAAGCTACCGGTTGAGTTTTGAAGAGACTTTATAAATCGGACCTGGTGATGCAAATTTGAGCTGACTTACAATGTTCCTTTAAACATTCGATTAGATGAATCAGATTATACAAATCTAACATTGTTGGAAAAATATGGTTAAATATAATGTTATGATGATTTTCATGTAATGTTCCCCATAAATTTCAATGATTCGTGATTCATGACATCATCATTACATAATACCTTGGTCTATTGCAATAATTTTAGTATTTATTGATCGGCTTTACATATATTACTGTACTGTTCTACCACTTTACGGGTGTCGATTTCATGAAGCACATAAGATGGAACAAACCAACCATGCCAACCCCATCCCCTTAATTCGGATACTATGAAAAAGGTTTAGGTAGAATAGGGTTACTTGATACAATTATGCTGCTGCAACTTATTTTATTTTGAATTTTCAGCCATGGTATAAGAACTAGTTTGTTTATCTAGATTTCTAGCGGTGCAATATTCAAAACACACTATCTTTTAAAGTTCAAAAATTCAAAACTCAGAGACGCTGTGAGTAGATCTGTACAGACGGAGAACATAGAGAAGAAACATGGACGTCATAAATAATTTAATTATTTTTGATCCCGTGCAATACGTGTAAGTGATCTATTAAAATGCATAGTCACGATGCAGACATGATGAAGACATGGTGCTATCCAGGTATTTGTGAAAGTGTCGAAGACGTGATCACGACGATTCACGGGGTACATGCTGTACATATTGTTACAAAGAGTCACGAATCAGGTTACATCCCTGGATCTTATACAGTCATTATTCTCTTCTCAAACAATTCCAGCGTTAAGTTTGAGTAGTGATTTACGTGGCTATGAAGCCGAATGATTTCAATCGACAAACTTGGCAGAAAATATTTTTGTCCATACACCCAACTGTATACCAGGCATACAGGTGAAGCATTTAGGATCATTCGTCACTAAATTTGGGCATACAAAGTGCGATGCATCCATATGTTTTGAATAAAACGTTGGTGCGGATAGGTTTTAGGAATAGAAAGGGCTATGATTGTGGGTCTGGTAAGGTTTAGATAATAGATCTAGAATTGTATGTAAACTAAAATCAATTGTTTATTCACACGGAAGAAAACTCATTAGATTGAAAAATACATTTAGATGAAACAATGGTAAGACAACATGGTCTGGTATTACATTAAATAGTATTCGATAGAAAAACGACTAGGCGTTGTGTCACAATACAAGTGCAAAGGATCAATTTTGTTTCAACTACCTTGTTGAAGAAAACTTCAGTTCAAGAAAATAAAGACTCAAGAAGTGCCAAACAAGTTTTTACTTAGCCCATTGATCATAAGTACTCTCATATGTTAGATAAGGGCTCTTCACCTCAATCAACTAGAGTAGGTTGTTACAACTTAAAGGATAGAAAACGGGAAATTCATTAAGCAATCTTAAAGCCAAGTCGGAAATAGAGTGCGTGCTCGTTGCGTTACTTCGAACTTTCTTTGACATTATAAGAACTTCAACGTTCAACTTTGTCTAATTCAAACGCTTCCCTATCGTGGATAATGTGTCATGGTGATATAACACACATGCAGTACAGACACTCATAAACACTGAAGTAGATAACGACTGACGTTTATAAACAGACCTAGAATATAACGCCCAATTACTCAGGCAACTGTCCACAGTCATTCGCGTCAAATGAACTGCTAGCCGGACTTGTGAAGTGTTTACCAAATAAAACTTTATATATAATCCATACTCAACCATCAACATATCTGCTAAAACGGTTTTTATATCTTTGTTTTCCTATATTTCATATTTTTGCTGTATTCTCTCTTTGAGGTAGAATTGCCTTAGTGAAGGGGATAAAATAATTGTCTGTTTTGTGTGGGTTTTTTTCCGATTATTTCTAGAATTATATTTTTGAATTTAAGGTATTTTTAATGTTAAAATACATTGACAACAAATACAGGGTGTATCAAAAAGAAGTTTACAGAAAAAATTACAGATGTGCGACAACCGAAACAAAAATTATGGTCAATTTTGTAAATTGTAAATAAAACCGGTTGCGCAAAAAATTTGATTTGACAAAAGATGTGATTAAATGTCTTGGTCATGCTTGACTGTGCCAAGAGAATTCTTGGAAGCAAAACATAAAATAATCCTTCAACGCCCCTAAATTTACAAAAATAGGGTTGTGGTGAACGTGCAATGGTCCCTGACGGTAAATTGAACTTTGAAATTATTTATACCCGTCAGTGTTCATCAAAGCAGCGTTTACTCATTGTTCTGCTGAAAAAGAGTGGGGAAGGGTCATTCACATTACTATTTGATACTTTTCGTATTGAAGCATACCCCTTCCCCTATCACTTCAATTGAGTTGCAGTGAACTCTCTTGCATTATACATACTAGCAGGGTACCTGCGCTACGCGCGGGCCCTGAGTTTAGCTGACTAGACCCCCTTAAAATACTTGAAAGGTCAAATGCTTTTCAAGGTCCAAGTTTGGTCCATCCAGATAAGCTCAAGAGTTCCATAGTTAAGGATGACCTTGAATTGACCTTTGAAGACCTGAAGTCAACTGTTTGTTCAATCTCATGATTTGACCTTAAATTGGGTTTTCGACCTTGAATGAACTTAGCAGGTTTTCTTCTCAAGAGAAACTTGGTATTGATGATCCCAGTTTGGTCTAGGTAGGTCAAGGGTTCTAGAAGTATAGTTTTGACCTCAAAATGACCTGGGATGACCTTAGGGCAATTTCCTGGACAGATTTAAGATTTGACCTCATATTGACCTTTAACTTTAAATGACCTCTAATCTACTATTACATTAGGGGGGCAATAGCTATTCATGGACCAAGTTTGGTCCAGGTAGGGTCAAGGGTTCTGGAGTTATGACCGTGACCTCAAAATGACCTGGGATGACCTTTCGATAATTTCAAGATTTGAACTCAAATTGACCTTTAACCTTAGATGACCTATTATAATACCGGACCATGTTTATAACATTAAGGTGGGCAATTGCTATTCGTGGTCCAAATTTGGTTCAGGTAGGGTCAAGGGTTCTGGAGTTATGGTCGTGACCTCAAAATGACCTGGGATGACCTTAGGTCAACTTTTTAGACAATTTAAATAATTAAACTCTAGATGACCTTTGACATTGTTTGACCTCTACCAGACCACCCATAATAGACTCAAGTGGACAATAGCTATTCATAGTCCAAGTTTGGTCCAGGTATGGTCAAGGGTTTAGGAGTTATGGTCGTGACCTCAAAATGACCTTGGATGACCTTAGCTCAACTTTTTGGACAAATTAAAGATTTGACCTCATATTAACCTTTGACCTTGAATGACCTCTACCGGACTACCCCTATAACACTCTATTGATATACATGGTCCAAGTTTGGTCCAGAAAAGGTCAAGGGGTCTTGAGTTATTAACTAACAAACAAACACAAAAACACACAAAACACACACACACACAAACCCGATCCCGTGAGTTATAGTATGATGCCACATTTTCTTTCCCACCAATCAAAAGACAACAACTGGGGTCAATGTCATTCAAAATTAGGGCTGATTGGTGGGAAAGAAAATGTGGTATCATACTATAATTCACGGGATGACATTTTAGGTCAATATCAATCTCAAAATCATATCATTGTTAAATTTGGTCTCAAGTCTCCTCTCAGGACTTACCGTCCGGCGTAATTCAATTAGTACACTCTTAGAAAGAAAGTATCAAATATGAGACAAAAAGATCCTTTTTAGGTATCAAATATGAGCTTATCCTTTAAGGATCAAAGTGATCCCAAAAAAAGGATCAAAAATTTTGATCCGAAAAAGGATCAAATATTTCTTATAAAAAAGACCTGCAAAAAACATCACACTGAAGTGACGCTAGCAGGGTTTGAACCCACGCCGCACTCATACCTGCTGGTAATTGCGAGACCAAGGCTCTAACCACTCGACCACGGGGCTGTGTGATGAAATCAACGTATTTATACATGTTACACCATAGTATACATTCCCCGCTGTGTAGCGGTAATGGGGTGTACTCAAATATGAAACAAAACATCACGTTGCATCCAAACGCGGTATCAAAATGTGAGCTCATCCTCTCCGTATCAAAGTAAACCAGAAATACGGATCAAAACTTTGATATTGTAATCAAAAAGGATAAAAATAAAATGATCCTAAAAAAGGATCAAAAATGATCCTTGTGAATTTGATCCATTTGTATATATTGATCCGCAAAAGGATCAAAAGTGATCCTTAAAGGATCAAAAGTGATCCTTAAAGGATCAAAATAAAATGATCCCGAAAAAGGATCAAAAATTTGATCCCGGCCTTCTAAGAGTGTAGGGTGTAAAGTGTAGTTACTACAATAATTAATTCATCAAGCATAACACTTATTTCACTTTACTTTACCTTCATCGTTGATAAATGGACATTTTGTTTGTATCTATCACTATTCTGTGGTGATATTCCAAATTTTAGGCATGCTACATACTTTATGACGAAATAATGTTCAATACTTTGTGACGGTGTGAAAGGAATCTTAGTCCCCCTGAAATAGTAGTCCGCCTTCCATAGACCATAAGGGAGTAAAGCGTGAAACTAATGTTGCGTGAGAGTTGTAAGCCTATACTTTACTGTACAACCCGGACAATAAGAACGGGGGACTTACATTCCTGCTACACCTGAACAGTGTTCACTTACAAAATTCACATTTCAACCCATGCAGCACCTAGAGAATGGGACAGCGAAGGCCCCGGTATCTAATCTGGGTCAAATTAAATAAGAAAATTCAGTTTACCAATCGTAATCTTAAATCTAATGTACAATTAGGTATTTTCTGTCGATATACGAACATAACAACAAACTTAACCAAAGAATAAACAGCCTTCTTTAAAAATCATATAATGCCACATTTTACTCTGATTTGCTTTTAAGCAATTGTGTGTAAACAGCTTTGACCTACATTTGGCTTTTCAACATCTGGTTAGTTGTAACTTAAACACTTCTTATCATAACACAAAAAACTCTTGCCAGAGAGATCCATTGTCCTGTCTGCCCTCAATCTGCAATACGTTTCCTTTTGAAAACCAACACTTCAGTTTCCTATTCTTCGTAGTTTTTATTAATTGACCCCTAGAACCATTTATTCTTTAGCATTGTATATGAGCATCATGAAAAAAGAGACAAATACCTCTTGGACAACACAGATTCACCAACTTCTGATACTGATGATTTAGAATTGCATGAACCCTGGCATGAACCGGACTTAAAAACTAACATTTCCCAGTATGCCCAAGTTTTGACATCCATACACCATGTACACTGTAAAATTAACGTTAATACAGTTTTATCGTAAATATGCTAAAAACGTATGAAGTGTTAAAATATTGTCTTTTAAACGCTTTAGTGGTTTTTACCAGTTCAGAATAACACTTTAAACGCGTGATTTCACGGTGTAGATGAAAGGACTTGAATACAGACCTTAACTATTTTACGGTTCTAGTCTCTACAATTGCAGAAACTGAAAAGTTCTCCAACATAATGACTTAGCACTGGAAATATTTCAGAAAATTTGAAACCATCGAATGTGCAATTTAGGCTATTGGGTTAGTAAAATATGAAATTTGAATTCAATTGTACAACAAGATGAAATATAATCATAGAGGTACACTGAAAACAAAAACTAGTCAAGCAGCTGCTTGACTAACTTTAAACTAGTCAAGCAGGTTAGTCCAGCTTGCCTGACTAGTTTGACGTTGGTCAAGCCAAATTTCAAACTAGTTCAGCCTGCTTGACTAGAATTAAACTAGTCAAGCCCGCTTGACTAATGTGCGAAACTTTGCTTGACGAGTTTGCCAGACTGAGAGCTTGACTACCTTGATGGTACAAAAGAGCTTGACCAACTTCAAGTTGGTCAAGCTGGCTTGAATAGCTTATGTTAGTCAGACTGAGCCTGGTCAGGTGGAGTCTTTGAGGACAACATAGTGGACAGCACAGACATGTGAAACACCGTGCCGTCGTTTGACCTCATAAAATGTCACCATCATGTACTACTGATGTATCGTGAATTATATCATATTTTGTTTTTGTTTTTTGGATTAGCTATATCAAAGACTGTATCCTGTGGCTCTGCAACTCCATAGCATGCATACTATTATATTGCACTAGGTTTGTCTAGTTAGCTGGACTAGCTTCAGTTAGTTATTTGGGATCGGCTAGTTTGAGTAAGCTAGTCAAGGCAGCTGGACTAGTGTTACATTAGTCCACCCAGCTGGACTAATGTTATGTTAGTCAAGATGTGTACCATCTGGACTAACTTAGAACTATTCAATAACTAGTCAAGAGACTAGCCTAAACTAGTCCAGCTTGCTGGACTAACGTCCAGCTGGTCAACAGACTAACTTAAAACTAGTCAAGCAAGTAAAATGAGACTAGTCTAGCATGCTGGACTAGGCTAAGTTAGTCATCCTTATTAGTCCAGCAATAATGACTAACTTAAAGCTAGCCTAGATGCGTACCATCTGGACTAGCTTAAAGTTAGTCAAACTGACCAGTTTAGGTTTTCAGTTTAGGTCTAACCACATAAAGAGCAAAATCAGCTAGATTGAACAATGTAACGATTGAAGTGGCTGCGTGGTATTGCTTTAACTTGGGTTAAGTCGTCGTTTGATCACTTGTAACTGAATGTCATTAGTCATAGGTCTCGATTTGCGTAGACACGGACCGTCTGCCCTCAGAAGAACAGGATTGACAGCTGATGTGATACTTCGAACTAAAAGAAGAGATTTTTACTACTTACGTGCCGGTATTTAAGTGGTTCTACAGTGGTTTAAAAGCAAGTGAGGCTGACCACATTTGCTAACCTTGTTGACATTTTCCAAGCAAGACTGTTTGTTGTCAATATACCATGATACACTTTGAAAGAAAGCGCATCTCATAAAGTAACATTGGTGCTTCCAAGGTTATAAATTATGAGTCTCAGGGCTCTGTCACACATCACGAAACGTACGACAAGAACCCTATTTGGCTCACGGCTGTTTGATCCTATAGAAATAGTGCTCATTTTTAACCAAATGCACATTATTGGTGGCGCTATTGATATAAATTAAGTTTCGGGATTGGTAGAATCTATGAACCCTAATTTTGACATTTGATACATGGATACGGTGGAGCACTGAAAATTTTGTTTCGTCATTTGACAAATAATAATTTGTCATGAAAATGGTCTAGTATGACAAACTATAATTTGTCGTGGAATTCGTCATACAAGTATTGAACGACGAATTATAATTAGTGATGAAAAACGGTCTAGTATGACGACTTTCTCATGACAATTAGTCATGCTGAAAA
>JXSR01S073574.1:24970-35348 GCA_000969725.1 Ophiothrix spiculata
TAAATTATGCAAACAAATTTGACTGTTCCAACACCTAATTCCAGAAATAATTAAAAGACTTTCAGGACATTAATTTCTTGTAAGAGTAGTTTTTTTGTCAAAACCTTAATAAATGAGCGCATCAAATAGCCGTGGGCTCACCAGAGGGGTCAGAGAGGCAGCACACATCAGCATCCAAAGAAGCTCTCTCAACCGGGACGGAGGCCGTTATCAGTTACCAGCGGTTCAACCATCTCTTGAAACGTGTAGCTCTTCAAAATCAGGCTACCGTCTCAAGCTTAACCCAATAGCGCCCCCTAACGTCGGGTTGACAAAGGTCCAGCGTACAGGCAGATTGAAAGCTCCCTAATGTGAGCAAATATTCTTGTTGTGTGTAAATTTAAAACTTTTTGATAACCCCCCCCCCCCCCCCCCCCCCCCTCCTTCGTATATACCGATTAAAATATATATAAATTCCGCTTCCGCAAACTGTTCCGTCACCCAAGTACAATATAAAAACCTGAGAAAATGCATGACGTATTCATCGCGGTCAATAAAAGCAATTCCTGGTTAGTTCAAGCTCGTTACAATTTCTTGTAAAACAGAAACGCCAGACTGTGGCGTACAACTAGGACGCTAGGCATTTTGAGCTCGCCCCTGGTCGGTATCAGCGAGAACGTTCACCTCAGATAAACTGATACGACGTGCTCTAACGTTGAAACTAATGCGTGGGTAGAAAAATAAGGTCTCGTTTTATTAAAGCTGCACTACAGCAATATCAATATTAGTCAATTGATTAATTGACGTCCCTAGATGTATCGCGTCTTAGTCTGGGTATAACAAAAGCTAAAATTATACATAAAGCGTTTTTGCAAAACTCACTTGGTCGGCATGTTAGATTTTGAAACAAAACCGCCATATTAGATTAGTCTGTCAGCAGCAAGCCTGTAATAGAACTTACACAGAGTGATAAGCCTAACACGACATTCAAACGTGCAATTATTGTAAAACTCAGCCATACAAATTTGTGAAAAAAATACTTCTGAACTGAACCAACAACGTACGTAAGAAAAGTCATTGTTATATTAGATGAAAGGGTCTATAGTTTTTAAATAATTTAAAAATGTCTTGTTTAAACACACTTGATATATTTTATCCGATTTTGATGAAAAAACTGTTTTTAGCCTACTTTTGTCACGCGAAACATTGATTTTGAGTAAACAGTACAAGCAAAAGATGTAACTAATTTGATTGAAAATGGTTGTATTTGAAGTATGAATTAAATGAAATTTGATCTAACAGATTGATATCCCCATGTACACGGTTGTTCATATAGTTGGAATACAAATATTGTTTCCACTTTAAATTTAAAGGTTAATTTATGATGAAAATATCTGGAAATTTATATTGCTTTTGGTCAGATTTGATAGATAATTTTGTTGGGCGTGAAATGAACTCCGAATGTGATTTTCTCTTCTACTGGTAAGGGGGCAACAACAAAAATGGGTCAAAAACGTGATATTTAGGTCAAATTTGATTTGACCCCGCCATGTTCAAGGTCACTTCTCTACTCAAGTTTAGTGGTCATATGGAATGTTTATCTGCAGTAGAGTGATAAGCAGGTGATTGAATATCTTTGTAAAGCTTAAATCTATTAACCATAGACCATAGACACATATAGTAGAAACATATGAAGCACTACGAGGAACGCAACAGTGTTTATATTTCAAATACTTTCCTTCAACACTCCTATCTTTCCTCTAGTTCTTTAATTGGTACATGGAGGCACCTTGGAAGGTCAAAAATAAACACTTCAAATATAAAGTTAAGTGAAATTATTACTTTCTGTTGCTTTTTGTTTGCAACATTCGGAGCTTCTGTTAAAAAGTTAAAATGTAAGTTTTGAGAAAGAAATCGCGTTACGTATGATGTATCTCATATGTATGTCGTTGTTTTCTCAAGATGTTAATTATTTTCATTTTAAAATTTAAAATATGTGAAATGTGATTTTTATGTTCATTTTCATAATCATCAATAAAAATGCATAAGCATAATTTATAAATAGTATAATAAAGAGTTTTAAGTTTTTTGTAAAGAGCAGCGTTTCTAGATTGAATTGTCGATATCTCTATCGGAAGTGAACTTTCCGATAAATCATCACAATCAACGCAATTATAAGTCAAATACAATTAATCCTGTACGGATGGGGTAAATAGTAAGTTGATAAATTTGCCGATATTTCTATCCGGAGTGAATTTTCAGATAAATCATCGTATCCAACATTAATAAGTCAAAGCGGTTAATCCTAGATGGAATGGGTAAAAAGCAAGTTGAAATATAAGGTACACTTTGTGTTATGTATCAAAATAAAAAGCAAAAACATATTTGAATCGATTATGATTGTTTTAGCTACATTTATTGAAGTTTAGATAATTCCGTATTGCGGAAAAAACCTTTGTATTTTTTTGGGGTAGTTTTTGTCGACAATCATAAACACTATCGCTGCATCAATAAAAGAGAGAAATATTTTACATTAAATACACTAGCGGGGTACCCGCGCTACGCGCGGGCCACGCTAGCTGACTGGACCCCCCTTGAAATACTCATATGCTATTCCATCCATAAGCTCCAGAGTTCCAGAGTTATGGATGACCCTGAAAGTGAACCTTTAACAACCGTAAGTCAACCGTTTGTTCAATTTCATGATTTAGGATCAAGGGTTCTGCAGTTATGGCCGTGACCTTCAAATGACCCGGGATGACCTTAGGTCAACTTATTGGACAATTTGAAGAATTGACCTCAAATTGACCTATGACCTTGGATGACCTCTACCGGACTACCCCTTTAACATTCAGGGCCCCAATTGCTATTCATGGTCCAGGTAGGGTCAAGGGTTCTTGAGTTATAGCCGTGACCTCGAAATGACCTGGCATGACCTTAGGTCAACTTGTTGGACAATTTTAAGATTTGACCTCTAGACTACCTTTGACTGTGGATGACCTTGACCGGACCCCCCTTAGAACACTCAGGGATCCAATTGCTATTTATGGGCCTGGTTTGGTCCAGGTAGGATCAAGGGTTCTGGAGTTATGGCTGTGACCTCAAAATAACCTGGGATGACCTTAGGTCAATTTTTGGACAATTTCAAGACTTGACCTCTAGATGACCTTTGACCTTGGATGACCTCCACCGGACCATCCCTATAACACTCAGGGCCCCAATTGCTATTCATGGTCCAGGTTTGGTCCAGGTAAGGTCAAGGGTTCTGGAGTTATAGCCGTGACCACGAAATGACCTGGCATGACCTCAGGTCAACTTTATGGACAATTTCAAGATTTGACACCTAGATGACCTTTGACCTTGGATGACCTCTACTGGACCACCCCTATAACACTCAGGGGCCAATTGCTATTCATGGGCCAGGTTTGGTCCAGGTATAACCAAGGGTTCTGGAGTTATGGCCGTGACCTCAAAATGACCTGGGATGACTTTAGGTCATTTTTGGACAATTTTAAGATTTGACCTCTGGATGACCTTTGACCTTGGATGACCCCCACCGGACCACCCCTATAACACTCAGGGGACCAATTGCTATACATGGTCCAAGTTTGGTCCACTATGTCAATCAGTGCATTGGAAGGGAACTACTGTATTTTAAGCATGCCGATATTGAACGTAAACACTACGGCGCTTGAGTTGTTTTGTTTTCTTGGGCATAAATCAACATGATAAGTAACGTTTGTGCACAAACTTATGTCACTTAATCACAAATTTATGAAACCTTTTTTGCTGGGTAAACTATCTGCAGTGCAGAGCAACATCTTTTATGTAAAATAGTCAAACAACTTTTATTTTAGTAACAGGGAATTTCTATGTGGAGGAAAAAAGAATATTACTTTATAGTCATGAAAATCTTAAATATGAAAAAAGAATGTTATTTTATAGTTATGAAAATCTTAAATACTTAAGGAGTAAAATGCGGATTACGATGTTCATTTGACTTATTGAAACATTCTACAAACACTCATAAGGTAATGGGTTCAATTGGAATGATTATTTCCAGACAAATTTTTAGTTTCAGACCTGGTTCAAGGCAAATGGTACCTTAACCTTAAGATACTCCCTTAATTGAAATGGGCACAAACAATTAAGTTTTCTATGAGCGATCAAAAACCGCTAGCCAACATTGAAAATTTAGAGTAAATCCATTGCTATTTTTAACACTCTGCTCTCCTTTCAATACATTTTTACAACAAACACCTTTGGAGTGTATGTAGAATGTTTCCTTGCGGTCGGTTGGTCACGAAATGCCGTAAAAGAAAACGTTTAACGTCTATTCAAAAGTCACGTTTATTCGACATATGTCCACTACGCTTCGTATAGACATGGGGGATGGACTTATTTTCAAATACGTGCATTTAATTTGTTCTTTGTTTTTTAATATTCACAAAAATATATAGGCCTATTATTGTCAATATAGAAAGTAGTGAGACCATGGACTAAATTGTTCAAAATCCTAAATTACTTTCTAAAAAGATCTGTACTCGATACTTGGTGGAGTAAAAAACATTCACGTAAAGCTTTGTACTTTATATTTAAGACCCTTAAATTCATATATATCCTCAAACAAAAACAACAAATTCTTCCTTCCTAGGAAATGAGCATGATTAGCAAAATGTTAATTGTTTTTGCAAGCTTTTGCATCAGATCTGCTAATCTATGTAGACTGTCGATATTTCCCACTATTCTGCAATTTGATCGTGATTTGGAAGCTTAATTTTCAATGTCTTAAAATGTCTTTGCCTGACAAGCTTGAAATAAAGATGTCGCGATCAGCTCACTACACTATGATGACGAATTTCCAAGCATCACACACGATAAACCGTTCAATATACGTTCTCCTGGTAATCTTAATAATACTGGATATTTAGGAGCAAAACAATCTGAATTGAGAAGCACCTATTTATATTCATTACATCACTCAAACTTCGCACGTTTGTGAATGCAAAGAAAATTCAAACACGTTCCGGAAGCAAGCTAGATGCTTGACGCATGCTGGCCTAGGATGAGCATTTAATCAACATGACCAAGTTGATTCAGTTGACGAGGGTTAACAAAGTGAGTTCTTTGTAAGTCTTGGCTTGTAATGTTTTTCACATCATTCGGTTTAATTCCGTAATAACCAGCATTTGCTTGGTTTATATGTCATCAGCATTGCGGAATTATAGGGGTGATCGACAGTCTGTGCTTTCCATGTTCTACTAAGGGGCAACTAACTCAACCGGTGGTTGACCGCATGGAAGCGCCGGTGTAATGAAATAAATCGTCCGTGTGACTGTTAAATTGTGTAGAACGTACTTGTACATGTTCGATCAATTAATCATCGATTGCGACTTATTCCGTGTAGTTCAATTAGACCCGGACTCCTGGTTTTGGGGGACACTCAGTCTCATTACACCGGTTCTGACCGTTTACTATTGTTCTGAACAATGACACCCACTTAGAACCGCCGATATTAATGTTACGTAATGTATGATGATTTTCAAGTAATGTCACCCATAAATTTCAATGAATCGTGATTCATGACATCATCATTACATAACATCATGGTCTATTGCAATAATTTTGGTATTTATGGATAGAGAAGGCAGTCGGCTATACTAGTATTACTGTACAAACTGTTCCACCACTTTACGGGTGTCGATTTCATGAAGCACATGAGGTGGAACAAACCAACCCCATCCCCTTCGGATACCATGAAAAAGGTTTCGGTAGAAGAGGGTTACTAGTACTTGATACAATTATGCTGCTACAACTTATTTTATTAAATTTTCAGTAATTTTGGTAAAAGAGCTAGTTTGTTTATCTAGATTTCTAGCGGTGCAATATTCAAAACATACTATCTTTTAAAGTTCAACAATTTAAAACTAGAGACGCTGTGAGTTGATCTGTACAAACGGAGAAGAAACATGGACGTCATAAATAATTCAATTATTTTTGATCCCGTGCAATACGTGTAAGTGATCTATTAAGATGCGTAGTCACGATGCAGACATGATGAAGACATGGTGCTATCCAGGTATTTGTGAAAGTGTCGAAGACGTGATCACGACGATTCACGGGGTACATGCTGTAGATATTATGTAGGTATTAAGGGATGTTACAAAGAGTCACGAATCAGGTTACATCCCTGGATCTTATACAGTCAGTATTCTCTTCTCAAACAATTCCAGCGTTATGTTTGAGCAGTGATTTACGTGGCTATGAAGCCAAATGATTTCAATCGACAAACTTGGCAAAAAATATTTTTGTCCATACACCCGGCTAAAGCAGACATACAGGTGATGCATTTAGGATCATTTGTCACTAAATGTGGGCATACAAAGTGCGATGCTCCATATGTCTTGAATAAAACGTTGGTGCGGATAGGTTTTAGGAATAGAAAGGGCTATGGTTGTGGGTCTGGTTAGGTTTAGATAATAGATCTAGAATTGTGGGTAAACTAAACTCAATTGTATATTCACACAGAAGACAACTCATCAGATTGAACAAAATACATTTGAAACAATGCTAAGACAACATGGTCTGGTATTACATTAAATAGTATTCGACAGAAAAACGACTTGGCGTTGTGTCACAATACAAGTGCAAAAGATCAAATTTTTTGTTTCATCTACCTTGGTCATGTTGGTTGGAGAAAAATTCAGTTCAAGAAAATAAAGACTCAAGAAGTGCCAAACAAGTTTTTATTAGCCCAATGATCTTGAGTACTCTCATATGTTAGATAAGGGCTCTTCACCTCAATCAACTAGAGTAGGTTGTTACTAACTTAAAGGATAGAAAACGGGAAATTCATTAAGCAATCTTAAAGCCAAGTCGGAAATACAGTGCGTGCCCGTTGCGTTACTTAAAACTTTCTTTGACATTATAAGAACTTCAACTTTGTCTAATTCAAACGCTTCCCCTTTGTGGATATGTGTCATGGTGATATAACACACATGCAGTACAGACACTCATAAACACTAAAGAAGATAACGACTGGCGTTTATAAACAGACCTACGAGGGTCATTCAAAAAGTTCTACCTGTTGTATCATAACTTTTGTTCTATTTAGGGTAGCTACTTGAAAATTAGCACAAATATAGATCAGAATGTCGTCTACATGTGGTCAAAAAATAATATCAATACCGTTTCTAGATTTTTGCAGGTGATCTGAAAACCACAGTAAGATTTAGTACACCGGAAACGGTAAAATATCATATGACATTGCACCTGAAATCATATGTGCAGCTAATGTATGAATAACCATCTGCATACCAAAAAATATTGGAAGTTACTGAACAAAATTGGAATGAAAGTGAACCTAATAGTCCAATAAGTCATATGCCTCTGATAAAGTAAACTTGTTACTGATAGAAATTACCCAGAATCCCAATATTTGAAAGGGTGTCTGGTATCCTCTTAGGTAACAAATATCAGCATATCATGCTTCTTTATGGCCTGACTTTTCTAAATGCATTTTTTATGTCAAAAACAACATTTAAAGGTGATATACCACAGTTTTCAGTCAAAAAATTAAATTTGGTTTCTTTTGTAATCTACTTTGACAATTTCTTCAAGAATAAAGCTTCATAAAGCCACTATTTTACATCTTGTTTTATTAAAGTCAGTTTCTTCCTAAACTGTATCTTTAGTGATTTTGATAATTTTGCTGCATGGGCTATTTGTTCTTATTATTGTTGTGCTTGTGGGTGACCATAAATTTCCGGTTTGAGTCAGTTTTTTAATCATTCCGTACAATTCTATGTCCATTCTTATGTTTTATATAATTTTTATTGTATATCAATACTACATGGCTATATTATTTTAATTCACTGTACCTGAGCCAGTTTTAAAAATGTAACACATATTTAGACCGTTTCCGGTGTACCAAATCTTACCGTGGTTTTCAGGACACCCGCAAAAATCTAGAATAGTTATTAATATGATTTTTTAACCATATGTAGACAACATTCTGAGCTATATGTGTGCTAATTTTCAAGTAGCTACCTTTAACAGAACGTAAGTTATGATACCACAGGTAAAACTTTTTGAATGACCCTCGTAGAATATTATAACGCCCAATTACTCAGGCACCTGTCTACAGTCATTCGCGTCAAATGAACTGCTAGCCGGACTGGTGAAGTGTACCAAATAAAACTTCATATATAATCCATATTCAACCATCAACATATATGCTAAAACGGTTTTTATATCTTTGTGTCCTGTATTTCATATTTATGATGTATTCTCTCTTTGAGGTAGAATAGCCTTAGTGAAGGGAATAAAACAATTGTCAGGGGTTCTATTTGTCGATTATCTATAGAATTATATTTTTGAATTTATGTTATTTTTAATGTTAAAATACATTGACAAAAAATTAATACAGGGTGTATCAAAAAGATGTTTGCAGTGATTAAAGTGCCTTCATTTCAAAAAGTATGATACATTCTGTAAATTTGTTCTTAATAATGAAGTAAAATATACCATTGTCTTTCCATAACAGAAAAAATTACAGATGTGCGACAACCGAAACTAAAATTATGGTCAATTTTGTAAATTGTAAAAAAAAACCGTTGCGCAAAAAAAAAATTGATTTGTTGAAAGATGTGATTAAATGTCTTGGTCCTGCTTAACAAATGATCCTTCAACGCCCCTAAGTTTACAAGAATAGGGGTGTGGTGAACGTGCAATGGCCCCTGACGGTAAATGAATTTTTGAAATTATTTATACCCTTCAGTGTTCATCAAAGCAGCTTTTACTCATAGTTCTGCTTAAGGGTCATTCACATCACTATTTGGTACTTTTCGTATTGAAGCATACCCCCTTCCCATATCACTTCGATTGAGTTGCAGTGAACTCTCTTGCAATATGCAACATTTTCTTTCCCACCAATCAGCCCTAATTTTGAATGACATTGACCCCAGGTGTTGCCTTTTAGATATTGACCTCAAAATCGCATCATTGTTAAATTTCGTCTCAAGCCTCCTCTCAGGACTTACCGTCCAGTGTGGTTCAATTAGTGGGGTGTAAAGTGTAGTTATGCAATAATCAATTGAGCAAGCATAATAACACTCATTTCACTTTACTGTACCTTCATCGTTGATAAATGGACATTTTTAGTATCTATCACTATTCTGTAGTGATATTCCAACTTTTGACAATGTAGTAGGGCCTACATGCTACCTACTTTATGACGAAATAATGTTCAATACTTTATGAGAACAATGTTCACTGACAAAATTGACATTTCGACCCATGCAGCACCTAGAGAATGGGACAACGAAGGCCCCGGTATATAATCTGGGTCAAATCAACAAAATTCAGTTTACCAATCGTAATCTTAAATCTTATGTATAATAAGGTATTTTCTGTCAATATAGGAACATAACAACAAATTTAACCAAAGAATAAACAACCTTCTTTAATAATCATATAATGCCACATTTTACTCTGATTTGGTTTTAAGCAATTTTGTGTAAACAGCTTTGACCTATATTTGGCTTTTCAACATCTGGTTAGTTGCAACTTAAACACTTCTTATCATAACACAAAAAACTCTTGCAAGAAAGATCCATTGTCCTGTCTGCCCTCAATCCGCAATATTTTTCCTTTTGAAAACCAACACTTCAGTTTCCTATTCTTCGTAGTTTTTATGAATTTGGCCCCTAGAACCATTTCCTTTAGCAATGTATATGAGCATCATGAAAAAAGAGACAAATACCTCTTGGTCAACACAGATTCACTAACTTCTGATACGAAGATTGATGATTTAGAATTTCAT
This sequence comes from Ophiothrix spiculata, assembly GCA_000969725.1. Taxonomy (NCBI): domain Eukaryota; kingdom Metazoa; phylum Echinodermata; class Ophiuroidea; order Amphilepidida; family Ophiotrichidae; genus Ophiothrix; species Ophiothrix spiculata. Next base: position 34,773 of record JXSR01S073574.1, read on the forward strand.
GAACCGGACTTAAAAACTAACATTTCCCGGTATGCCTAAGTTTTGCCATCCATACACTGTAAAATTAACGTTAATACAGTTTTATCCTAAATATGCTAAAAACGTATGAAGTGTTAAAATATTGTCTTTTTAACGCTTTAGTGGTTTTTAACATATTTAGAATAACACTTTAAACGCGTGATTTCATAGTGTAGATGAACGGACTTGAATATAGACCTTAACCATTTTATGGTCCTAGTCTATACAATAAATTGCAGAAACTAAAAAGTGCTCCAACATAATGACTTAGCACTGGAAATATTTCAGAAAATTTGAACTAATCCATCGAATATGCAATTTAGGCTATTGCCGTAAGCAAAATATGAAATTTGAATTGTACAACAAGAAACGTACAATCATAAAGGTAGGTCTAACCGCACAAAAAGCAAAATCAGCTAGATTGAAAAATATAACGATTGAAGTGATTGCCTGGTATTGCTTTAACTTGGGTTAAGTCGTCGTTTGATCACTTGTAACTGAAGGTCATTAGTCATAGGTTTCGATTTGCGTATAGACACAGGCCGTCTGCCCTCAGAA
>JXSR01S073574.1:50665-62979 GCA_000969725.1 Ophiothrix spiculata
ATTTTGTGTCAGATAAATACACCAAGGTACCCGAAACTAGCGCCCAACTAACATGACTGAAAGCTTTAAAAAAACGCCCATCAACAGTTTTCTGTTGCAAGCGCGACTGTAAGAAAACGAAATTGCCCGCCAAATTCAATCAAAACCAAATATGAAATGGCTCACCCCGAAAGGGGGGACTTTGCAGATGATGTCAATTTTGATTTTATCATTTCATCTGTTAGAGCATTTTCTAAGCTTTAAAATGGCACCTTACTTGTTGTAATTGATCAAAGCAATCAAATTTTAAAACAGAAAATCTGCTGAAAATTCTTATTATTTTATTTATTTTTGCTGCCTATTTTCATCAGTTTCTCAAAAAGTGTTCTGTCGCAAAGTCCCCCTTTTCGGGGTGAGTCATCACATAATACTATCAACACTGACCAAGTTATTGAACTGTATAATTGGTCAAAAGAAAGAAAATTCGGGGTCAATCGGTTTTATTTTGACACAGGACCTCGAGATACATGTATATCGATTACCAAACCAGTGTATGTTATTCGTCATTCGTACGTACAGATCCTGATGTGTGACAGAACCTAATAAAAATGTGCATTTGATGTTCAACCATGCATGATTAAAAGTATCTTTAATGGGTTAATCCAGTGTATAATTTATGTCGTGGTAATGGGGCACACATATTTTAAAGCAATGGGCCTATTATAGCTTTGATAATAAATCCTGTTGAATCCTACATACACGATAAAGAAAAAGGTCCACTGGGCTTTTTGTTTTCGAGGTTTGAAGGGTGTTGAATCATATAAAAGCTATTGGGTTATCAAAACAGCCATTACATCCATACTGTCGGTATTGTTTCCCAAACCATCTGGCGTTTATTTCAATGATTTTCCGGATGACCCTCCATTTTTTTTTAAACTGTGCTCTCACCGAATGGTCCAGTGAGCCTTACATCAGTATTCATTTTATACATATTTGACTGCCACCCCACTCCCCGCAGCTAACTCCTACTTGCATGGTTTGTGTTATCATAGAGTACCGTACGTTATCTTAGTTATATAACCATATACCACAGGTCAATAATTTGTGAAGTAAATAAAGCTCATAATTACTGTTGCATAGTAACGGACAACAAATCAAGCTGTTTTCCTTGGATAATTGGTTTAAAACACATTTTAGGTGATTTTTCCACTTTTTCTAATAGACATCGTATTAAATACGTTTCTGTTTTGCCAAAAACTTTAAAATAATTATTCGTTCATGCCAACCGATGATGGACGTCATCAACCTTTAAGAGAATGCAATCACTGAACTAAAAATCGAAAACTAAATAGAAACACTTTTTGTTAAAGTAGAGTATAACTGACGAGCAAGATAACCTCGACTTAAATAATTTCTGTTAATCCCGGTGCAATACGTATAAGTGATCTATCAAGATGTATAGTCACGATGCAGACTTGATGAAGACAGGATACTTGTCCAGGTATTTGTGAAAAGTGTGGGAGACATGATCACGACGATTCACAGGATATATGCTGTAAATATGATGTATACGTACTAGGGGAAGTAATAAAGAGTCACGAATCGAGTAGCATTCCTGGATCTTGTGAAGTCATTATTCTTTTTTCAGACACTTCATTTTGAATCGTGAATTTACTTGGCTATGAAGTCCGGGTTACGAGGTTAAGTGATTTACACCAAAAACGAGATATTTAGAGTATAATACTAAAGTATAAATCAACTGAAGAATCCATAAAAAGATGTAAGCTCGTTTGGATCATTAGTAACTATTTTTTGTTGAGAACATGGATTATATGTTTTAGGAAGAGAGCTATTTTAGTTAGAGTATGCTCTAGTCCAGAGTTTATATGAAAAAAGGAATTAAAACTTAATTTCAATTCATGAATATGAAACAAAACTGAACTTCTGAAAATAAGGAATAGATAATGTCAAACCAGTTTTAACCCATTGAATTTAATCATTTTCATACGTTGCATAAGGACACTTAACCTCGATCAACTAGAGTGGGTTGTTACTAACTAAAAAGATAGGAAACGGGAAATTCATTAAGCAATCTAAAAGCCAAGTCGGAAATAGAGTGCGTGCCCGTTGCGTTACTTCGAACTTTCTTTGACATTATAAGAACTTCAACTTTGTCTAATTCAAACGCTTCCCCTTTATGGATATGTGTCATGGTGATATAACACACATGCAGTACAGACACTCATAAACACTGAAGTAGATAGTACTAACATTTATAAACAGACGTAGAATATAACGCCCAATTACTCAGACAACTGTCCACAGTCATTCGTGTGAAGTGAACAGCTAGGCTAGTGAAGTAGTAAAGAAAACTCTTCATGTACGTATATTCCATACACATATTATACAACCCAAAAGGTAACATGTTTACAAATCATTTATTTCATATCTTACAAAATAATATTATTTTCATCCGTAATTATTTTGTTACACTTGTGGCCCCAAATATGGTAAAAAAAATATGAATTAAATTGTTTTGTAAATATTTTTCAAATCATTGTTGTGTGAGAGTTTACTGAACTGCTGATTCCCCTTTTGCATCAACATTACATGTGTAATGATCAATCTTTAATATTTTGTCAAAGGTTTTTTTTGCTTGTTTTTGTTTTCCTAATTTTTTTTTCTTGTATAGTGCGTCCCGTAAAAACCATATTTGGCTTTATCGAATAGTTAGAAAAAAAATTGTAAAGGTATCTTTTTATATTTCTTGAATATAACTTTATGATACCGTTTGTTTCGTGTAAATATTTCATAAAACATACCGTTTATTCTAGGTTACTGATTGAAATGAACCCAGCGGTATCTCAAATTTGTTTCATGGACTATAAAATGACATTTACATATTTTCTAACTATCCGGCAAAACAACCTTACAATCATTGCACGCAATGATTGTAAGGTTTTTTTTAGACAAATTCTTTGTACTTTTATCAAAATCTTAGTTTTTTTTTTTAATAGCCCCTGTAAATAACTTTCAATCCAAAACAAGCCTTGATAACAAATAGAACATGCTGCATACTTTTGAAAAGGAGAAGTGTACACTAACGAAAATACTCATTTCGTCCGGAACACGACCTGAAGAAGGGACAAACAAAGCTTCAACATCTATTTTTTATCTTAACCAAATTAAATAATAAAAAATCAGAATCAAATAGCACCCATCTGTTCGCAATCGAATATCCAATGCATAATAAGACACATTTTGCAAGGGGCGAAAGAGTTCTTGTTTAGACACACAAAGGTCCACCCCAAAATTTTTCATGTAGCAAATCATCCAATTTTTGCTCAAATTCATAACAATTTCTACTATTTTTGGTGAAAAATCAAGATTTTTCGTAAATTATTGCCAAAACTTGCGCCATTTTGGCGCAAATTTTAAGAAACTAACCCATAAAAGGGTTGAATTTTGCACAGTTACATTACCAATGTACTATATTGGAACTCTGTACTTTTCTTGATTTTATTTTGTTTTTGGGGAGGATGATCGGGGGACAGACATATTTTTCAGGGGGGCTCCCGCAACCACCCCCAGTTGGTATGCTAAATTTGTATCATTTTGTTAATCTGATTGAACAGAAAATATAGCATTTCCAAGCATGCCCTGGTTATTACATCAATAGGTGAATGCAATTTGATGGGACTACTTACATATATAACCATTTTATTCAAATCTTTGCAATTCGTAAAAACATGCTCTAACACGTAAAATGTGAAGTGAAAATATTTCCAAAATTGTCATGTTAATCGGTCAACACTCTATAACTTTTATTGTTATAATATCAATATTAGCTCTTTACTTTTAGCTACCTGTACCACATTTTCCTCCATCAAACACTTTCGTCATTCCATGAATACGGCTAACTGCCCTCAACTTATTACACTGAACAAATATGCGTGTATTCCTTCTATATCAGCAGCACCAACGACATTTCGAGTCGATCAACATCTGTTTGTCTCTCATGTTGTTTTAACGTATACTTAATAAACTTAATGTAATGTGGTAGATATAATTGTTTTTGTCGACGCGTACGCTCCTAGACCCTGTCACTGCATTACTAATACAGCAAATCCTAAAATGGTTTGCGTTGATAGGAAGCTGCCTCGAGGTTATAACGTGTTCTTTTTGAAAGTACCATCATCTCCATAAATAAACATTGGATCAAATAGCGACGGCAACTTTGCCAATCAGCACATCTTACGCCATGTTTCATACTACCATTATACGCCTTGAAATTAGATTGTCCGTAGTAAGATATATTAGAAGTGAAGAGAACTAATCTGCATTATTGCTTATATTGAATGTGAAATAACCTATAGCTTACCTTTGACCCCATCAGATGGTACTCCATTTCATCAAATGACCGCAAATGATGTGAAATGATTGATTTAAGTTCTTGCATTTTTACCCAAAACTCGAGAGGACTGTAACAACGACACATGTGGGTTAATAACAGCAGATTATTTTGTGAAATTAGAAGAACATTGAAGAAGATAAAATTACCTAAGTATTTAAGGTATCAAAGTTTTTGATCGTTTGGAGTTTGTAATTGATACAACTGAAAAATTATTTCAAAACAAATATTCAGTTCCAGATAAGTGGTATGGCTTACTTCCTGAAATATGGAAAAGTTGAAAACTATCTTAAAAGTTCTTTATTATTATTATTATTTGCAATACACAAACAGTAAGCCTTAGCCATCCTTTTCCTTTCCATATTCAAGGTAATAAACATTGAAAATGTTTCCTTTACCTAAACAAATGCTTTTTAACCATATACAACTTTTAACAATACAGCTTTGTACGATGTTTCGTTGTCAAATGTGGTTGATAGGTCACGAAAATCACAATCATGTTGAGGTCGACAAACGCCCACTAAGTTTTGTATAGACATGGAGAAACACAAAATTATATTCAATTTCAAGCTTCTTATTGGTGTCTAGGTTTTCAAAGACAAACAAACCATAAACATTATTGTCAAAGTGTTTAGGCAAACCTTTAAGTTAGATATGAAACTATTAGCCATGGTGCTAAAATTTATTATATCCATAGTTTTTGGACTGTTTTGGACAGGTTTGAAGAACAATAGGTGAATCTTGGAATCTATTTTCAGGATCTTGTTGGTTTGTGAGGCTATATATAATCCAAAATAATTGTCAAAAAGTTCACGAGTAAAAACAATGTGCATTTATTTAATGTGAACATACAGAAACATGGTAAAATTAAACAACTTAATTCTGAAATTAAGATATACGAAACGTGTTTACGAAAATGAACACATTATTATGGAATTATGCATTACAAAGGCAGTGTTAATGTCAATATCAAAACATGACAAAGGAAAAATAGAAATCCAGACAATCATATTTTGTGCATTTCGATTGAAAATAGTTTTGTCTCAAACAAGACTGTTTAAAAAGCTGTTCTTTTATCGGTTGTAGAAGAGTAAACACTGTCACGTAAAACTTTCGTGTTTATATTCTGGTTAAAAACCTGAAATTCGAATATTTTAAACTGCTACGAAAATAACGAGTCATTACAATACGAACTAAGTAAATAAAACTGTTTATAACTGACTACTTGATAGCTTGCCTTTGAAGTCATACATAAACAAAATGCCTCGTATTCAAAGCTTTTACTTTAAACACTACTTATGTAAGCAGATGATCGTTATTTCTGCGTTAATTTGATAGCTCAGTTTTCAGAGTCTACACAATTGACGTTTTGCCTGACAAGTTGCAATAAAGATGCCGTACTATTCATACATACTATGTGACATAAAGCGCGCCACTAATTTCCAGGTGTCTCACACAAAAACAGTTAGCTAAATGTACGTTCTTCTTTACACAATCTCAGACTCGGTGATAAATACGCTGGAACGATAAAAAATGGTTTATATTGAGGAATATCAGTATATCTATATTAACAACTGGTGGCTCAAAGTTTGCACGTTTGTAAATGCAAACAATTGCTAAGCACGTTCCGGAAGTAGGCTAGATGCTTGACGCATACTGGCCAGGACTGAGCATTTTCATCTGGTTAATTTAGTTGACAAGGGTTGAGTGAGTTCTGTACTGTGTTAGCCTGGTCATGTAATAATTCACTGATCAGCCGATGTCGTATGCGTTCTAAAACATTTATGGGTATTCTATGTATACATGTATATAGGAGGACACGGTTTTCTGTACAGTGGCGTAGCCAGAAGGGGCAAGGGGGGGGGGGCAATTCCCCCCCCCAATTCCCCCCCCCCTGAAAGAAGCCTTGCCCCCTGAAAAAATCAAGAAAAGTATAGGTCAGTTTGAAATTACATAGTACACTCCTTTTTCGCAAATAGCATGCCCCTAAATGGTCTATTTTTTGTAATTGTATAACAAAAACGTTGAAAAATTTTGCGCGCACGGCAAAATCATAGCAATTTAGCGCTGAAGTTGCAAAATTTGCTTCTAAAAATAAGGAAATTTACTCCTTTTTTAAAAATAAGACCAAATCGTTACTTTTTACATAAGAAGCTATGGTAAAAAATTGGGGTGTACCATTAGTGTAATTTAGGGAGTTGCCCCCTTCAAAATATCTTTGCCCCGCCTTGCCCCCCTCGATGAAAATGTCTGGCTACGCCACTGTTTCTGTTTTAACGTAAAAGAGTGAAAATTTAATATTTCAAATGCCAATAGCAAGTTCACTTTAAATCCAACGTTTGCTGATTAGTGATATTCAAAGGTGTGATGTTACATGTTCTTGTGCAACCATCATTATTTTCGTTGTATCATAACAGTCGAAATTGATTAAAATGATGATGCTGTGTTCCTACATCAAAGTTGAGGTGATAAGAATAAATCATTGATATTATTTTCTGAATAAGTTGAACTTGAATATTTTTCCATTCAAACTTTGGGAGTAAGAATACTTTAGGTCCCACCAAAAACTTGACTCTAACCCTTATCCTAAACCCTGTAAAAGTTTTGAACTTTTCAAAAAACGTATTTAGTGAACAATACTTCTGGATGTTAAAGAAATATTTCATAGAGGTTAAAATGTTTTTAATCCAAAAAGTGTTTAGAAGAATTAATCTTTAAGATTTGAATTTTAAATCTGAAAGGATTGATTGGTAGATTGATACCTAATCGCTTACAGATTTGACTGTAACAGGTGAGAATTTATACCAATTGTATGCTTACTCAGCTGATTTTAAATGGAAATTTTACTATTTCTGTCAGTGACGTGTTTTTTTTTTCCTAAGCCGAAAGTTGTTAAGAATTATTGCCTTTTCTCATGCATGGGTCTTAATACAATTTTTCAATTTTATCGTACTGAAAATGCAATAGAATTTCCGCTTGCAGGTCTAAAAATGTTGACAAACCGTGCATAGTAATACTCTCGAAAATGTCTATTTGCGCAAAAATCGAAATCACGGGCACGTGATACAATTTACCGACATTTTCACTTTCTTCCTGTTAATCCTTTAACAGATTAATAATTTAATCCCTGTGTTGGGACTGAACTCTATAGAAATAATCAACTTTTTAGAGTTTCTTTTGAATTTATTCCAAGTTCACACTTAAAATTTAAATACCGCCAAATAGGAGTGTAACCCTAACCCTAACCCTTTCCCTAAACCCTAACACTAAAATATTGGATGCCACTATGACACTGAGTTAAAACAACACTGTAAAAATGCGACCTTTTTACAATATATATATATATATCGAGAGCACGTTTTAAAACTGCATAATAATAACCTCTCCGGAAAGCGTCATTACCAAAGTATACTTTATCTTTAAAAGGTCACACCCAGAAAACGTGCGTATCATGAGAATGATAGAATTACGAAATGATACGAACGACGACTGTTGCCGGCTAGGGTAAATCAATATTGTCGTGTAAGTGAAAACCACTTTGATCTTGCGCAGCAAACCTCTTTTAAGGTTGTGCAAAGCGTTTTATGCTTATTAGATATACCTCGTAGAAAAATACATTCTATTTGGAAGATAGCGCTGTCGCAATCTAAAGTCTGCATTAATAATAGGAATACAATTTAATGCTTAACCAATGTAAATAATGAAATCAGATATTTGTATATAAAACGCCTCATAATTTTCCAACGATCGAGATGACGCTATATGCTATTTTTGTGTAATAGTCCAGGTACGTCGTTAATATAAACATGATTATTGTTAACGTGGTTGGAGTACAACAAGCACACATATCTGCAGCAAGGTAATCTTTTCCGAAATGGACTACGTTGTTAGAATCCTGAGAGACGAATTGGGTTCTATTTTCTACTTAATTTACGGGTCGACCAGGTGATACCAAGCTTTTACAATGAAATTTATTGCACAGCAATAATTGTATTCATTACGATACATTCCACCGGAGGTTTTGCGTATTGAAAGAACATCCAAATTTCGATTTGCTGTTTCAAAACGGCTTTTTTTTTTTTATTCATTACATGTATACGGTCTATCTCAAGCAAGTTTATGTCTATTGAGCGACAATGTTATAATACATTAAAGTGGTTTATTCCAATATTCCTAAGTACCCAGTATTCTGAAAACATTTTTGCGATATAAAATAAACCTTGTGAAAAAAAACACGTCATGACAAGAATTTACGCGTCATGAAAATAAAATTACATAAAAAGTTATCTCATTATGTTTGATATTCAGGAAAGTATGAGAATATCAAATAGAATCGTACATCTCAAAAAAGAAGTGAACCATGACTCTACCTCAAAATTCAGTTTAAAACCTTGACAGAAAACACAACTTATACCAATTTTAGCAGGACTTCACATAACTCGGTAGGATTAACAAAGTTGCGCAGAATTGGCGAAATTACTCTTAAATTTTAAGGTTAATTAAGGTTGCCCAATGTTACATAACGTTCTACAACATTACAATGTTACATAAATTTACAATATATGTGAAGAAACAGACCTGCCTCTATATCCTTGCGCCACCTTCCGCGGCTTTGAAGAACTGTCAACAACCTTCGGCAACCTTGGGCACCCTTGTTTTGTTGTGACGACTTGTTTCGAAGGAGGGTAACGTATTTGCAACTAAAACGTTGTAACTGAAAACGACTGATAGTAACGATAGTGTGCGTGGCTAGCAGCGTGTGTGAGCGTTAACCGACTTTAACTAACGATGCCGGGCGTAAAATTTAAAAACTGCAATACGCAGGTCAACGTTGCTTGTCGTTACCCCCAATTCGTCACAGTGTACCTTGTCACAATCAATGTTGTACATAGCACGTTTTGTAACATTGGGCAACTTTGTGCACATTGTGCAAACTTCGACTATCCTCCGAAGTGACCTGGGGCGTATGCATCTGGCGCATATATGGCGTACAATTCTAAGTTTTTCAATTGGAGAATATTTATTCCAGGTACGATTACCAAAAGCCCACTGTAGATTTCTGAGAGTTTATACGTCAACATGGTCAAGCGTATACCTCTTGTACGATATTATTCAAACGAAGATCAAAAGCGATTGCATTTTGCCTTTTGAGGGAAGAAAAAGATACCAAAAACATGCTCTCATGCTTTTTAGCTATGAAGCATGCAGGGAAACTTGATTAAAGGGGTCAGTAGTCAAAAAAGAAAAAAAAATGTTTTTTCAGGCTTTCTAGACTACTGACCCCCTTAAATCAAGTTTCAATGGTGCTTTTGGCGACATGGAGATTAATTCTATAGCCCAATTAGTATACTTCAATTTGCTTTTTTTCCTATCTCTCTAGGGTAATTCGTTTTCGAGAAACCTTGCGCGCAGCGATGATATATAGTCAAATTTCATTCTTGAGATATCATTAATTTAGTCTAGAAACACTGTTTTTAGGTTTTTGTATATTTTAGAAACACTACTTTGCTCTTATTATATATCAAACACAAACATTTACCATGTTTAGAGATTGAATTTTCACTAACAATTTTGAAACTCAGAGATCAACAGCAAAATTACTTTTCCAGATATAGAATTTGAAACCGAAAAGATTAAATATCGCAGCTTGAAAAAACAATAAAATACATAAGAAATAAAACAATACATTTTGCACGCGAATTTACATTTTCGATCATAACTTTTGAACTAATGCTCCGACTGTTGTCAAACAAAAAGCAAAAGAAAGGTTATTTTGTCCTACATGCTTAAATTTCAAATTGCAGTTTTTATTTTTAGACCTTCCAAAGGCATATTTCTCCTTAAATGATTTAAACCAAGAACGAGATAGTTGATGCATATTACTAAAGTATAAATTAACTGAAGAATCTATGATGGAGTTTATCCATACACATCGAGCACAAAAGACGTAAGCTCTATAATGCTTTAGATTTTTTTTTTTTGAGAATAGGGTTTTGACTTTTTAGGAAGAGAGCTATTATAGTTAGAGTATGGCAGTGGCATGCCCAAAGGGGGGCCGGGGCACTTGCCCCCCACCCCCAGTTTGGTGAGTCAGTCGGGGGAAAAAGCCCGTTCTGGGAACTTGACACCAAAAAGATAGTAAAGAAAAGGGAGTAGAGAAAAAATCAAAAGGAAAAAGAAGAAAAATAGTTTTAAATATTTTGAAAAAAACTTGCCGTGCGCTAGTGGAACCTTGTATTTCCCTTAGTTTTTGATGATAATTTAAATGTGAAAAAATTGCGCGAATTTTCAGGTATTATGTCAATATTCAGTCAAAATTTGCCAAGTTTTTTTAGCTGAATTGACAATTTTTTCGCGCGCTACGGGCGCATTTTCAAAGTCACATAAGTTTTCCTCCGGCCAGCCGTTCCCTCTAAATTTTTAACCTTCCACCGCCACTGGTCATTCGGGGGAAACTGATGGTTGTGCCCAACCACTCAAAAAATCCTGGGCACGCCACTGTAGTATGGTCTGGTCTAGAGTTTATATGAAAAAACAGGAATTAAAACTTTGCATAGCATGATTTCAGTCCATTTTACTTACTTTACTGTCATGGCTTTGGAACAAATTTCAACTTCAAAAGAATTACAAATTTAAGCCCATTGAACGTAAGTACCCTAATAGTAAGGGCATTTTACCTCGATCAACTAGAGTAGGTTGTTACTAACTTAAAGGATAGGAAACGGGAAATTCATTAAGCAATTTAAAGCCAAGTCGGAAATAGAGTGCGTGCCCGATGCGTTACTTCGAACTTTCTTTGACATATAAGAACTTCGACTTTGTCTAATTCAAACGCTTCCCTTTCGTGGATATGTGTCATGGTGGCATTTATAAACAGATGTAGAATATAAGAAAACTATCAGACGTAGAATATAAGAAAACTATCACTCAGAAAACTGTCCACATTCATTCCAATCAAGTTTACTCCTAGAATAGTGAAGTCCAAATAAAACTCTTCATATATATTCCATAATTGTCAACAATCAACATGCCGTCAAAAGGTTTACTATTTATTTTTTTTTCAACTATTTGATATATTTTTGTAAGTAGAACAGCCCCGATAATGAACTGAAATAATACAATAGAATTATTTTATCATTTCGTAAAGTATATCTTCTGAACAACAACAAAAATCTAAACTCGGCGTCACAATTCCTCGGATAATATGAATAAACATCCAGAATGCTGGACCATATTTTTACAAACGCGACCAATAATCTGCAATTCGTGGTCACGTGATCGATTTTGTCTAAACAATTCGGCAGAGACTTGTGTAAAAAACAACGTATACTGTCAAATGCACGTTCGACTGGAAAAATCAGATTTAAGAAAAAAAAACTTATTCTTACATTATCCATGATGATTAGTGAATCAAAAACATACTATAGCAATATAATTAAATTAATATATTGCAGACAAATTCAATCAATATCGTCTCCTAAGAACAAATACTAAAATATTAAATTCAGTAGAGAAAAATGATTTATCATATACTTCGGTAATATAAAACATTTATCATCTATTCATTCATTTAGAGAGCTCGTGTGGTCTAGTGGAACAGTGCAGGACTCCAAATTATGAGTTTGAGCCCCGCTACGGCCAACGGGCAAGATATTTAATCTCGATTGCTTCTTGAACCCAAACGCATCGGGGAGCTGTAATGGGAATGTTACACTCTAAGTTCACGATAGGTTTGCATGCTTTATTGCAATACGCCAGGTACTAGTGGGCCCTATATTGTTTGATTAATTGCATTTCCTTAATTTCTTTGTTTGTATATTTTATTGCCGGGGTTTTTTTTTACGGGAAACCGTAAAAAATAATTACGCATATTCCATTGTAATTTTTACGGTTAAAGGTAATTTTTACTGGAAAATACCGTATA
>JXSR01S073575.1:38007-48754 GCA_000969725.1 Ophiothrix spiculata
TTCCAGTTGGAATTCAATTCAGGATTCCAATTCCAGCTGTTATTTTAGCCTTCAATTCCAGTTGGAGGGTATGGAAGGCACAGTAAATTGTTGAAATTACAGTAGCATAAAGTCTATGGGGAAGCTATGGAAGGCATTTGCATTTTCATAAATTCCGGTTATAAATTTATTCAAATTCATTTGAACTTCAATTCCACAAGTGCCTTCCATAGGGGAGGGGGTGCAGAATACATCTGGATTAGCCCATTGACACAAAATCAGATAAATTCATCCTAGATCATTGGTAGGGCTATGAGTTGCAAAAATATTAGGCGACACATAGTCAAGCCTCTTATTTTTAGAGAGAGACCAATAAATATTGGGCACATCATCCAATTTTATCATTATCATGCGATATTATCATGCATCAGACAGATCGAAGTATGATCATGATAAATATCAAACAACCATTTGAGGAGCATATGAGGATAAGCAACTTACTAAAAGGACACTTTAAGCTGCTCATTGGACTTGAACCCATCACTTTAAATCCACCCATGATAAATAGTTGGGGTCTTATACTGCAATAGTTGCAATTTACTAATCAATTCTATTCATACTTACTTGGCCGCTAACATCCTTCCTTTTCTGGAGTCTGAAAAACAAAACAATTGATTCTATTGAATTAAGCAAAACACAAAAAATAAATGAATACTTAAATGACAGGTGACATACATCAAGGTACCATGATCAACAGGAACAAGTCAGAAATATAGATTTTGAGTTAGAGGGCAATATAGGTCGAAATTCATGGATCCATAATCCCATTTTTATACAATTTAATCAACCGTTTTCTTGATCTCTTTCTTCTGAAAGGTAGCTCCAGTGTTGTGGCAATGCCGAGATGACATTGATGACATCAGAAGTGCACAAACTCAACCGTTTCATGTTACAAAGATTAAAAAAACTAATAAATTGATTATATTGGTCATAACTGCAGTTATAGTTGAGTCCACATGAAGTCCCTCAAAGGAAAAGGTCCTCTCTCATGGGAAATGCCCCCGACCACACAGAATAAGGTCCCTATCACACATGGAAGGTCCCAATCCACACATGGAAGGTCCCAATCCATACAGGGAAGGTCCCTATCACACATGGAAGGTCCCAATCTATGCAAGGTCCCAACCGGTCCCAACCCACACAGAGAAGATCCCCACCCCCACAAAAATGCTACCTTTTGGTTTTGTTGCAAACTCCAAGACAATCATGTCTCCTGGCTCTAAACTTTTCCTCCTCGCCTCCAAGCTGTCATTAGCGATATCTTCTTCAATTTCATCCTCATCTTCATCATCGGCTGAGAGATCTTCTTCTTTGATGTCATCCTCGGAACTGGAACTTTCTCTGTCGGAATCCGACTGCAAATCACACATCAAAAGAACACAGAATTAATGACACTATTTTATTGTAATTGAAACCAATTCTCACCTAAGAGCTTTCACCATAACTCTATGGTTTGTTCACTCAGTGATTGTTTACTTGTTTGTAGAGATAATTGTCGGAAATCATCCAGCCAGTCAGTCACATGGGTGGGATTTAGGGTTTCAAGCATGGGAATGAGGGTATGAACTGTTTAAGCCCTTGGCGGTATATGAAGTCCCATTCATGAATCCCGTTCATACATCATGATGATCACAAGACATCACACTTCAATAATATATACAATTTTGCATGTCCGTACATTTAAGCTTTCAAAATATGCAGAAAAAGTCACCATATCTTCACGGCAATCTTTGTGATTTGCAACTTTCTACCATGCAGTGGTTTTTTCTAAATATTGATCGTTCGTAGGGTTGATCCATTCGAAATTAGGGGTGAGCGGTTTTGTCGGCCTGAAATCATGCGCAGATAAAAAAAAATGCGAGCAAGTTTTGATATATTTTCAACATAATTTTATGAAATAATGTTCCTATGAAAGCAAAATATGAATTTGTAGGTTAACATACTATATTAATGCTATTTTTTGGTCGTGTAAAAGAATTAACTGTTACAACGTTCATACCTATATAATAAATGATGAACTCCACTTTATTGGAAATTGATCACTGCCCGGTCCTAAACGGTATTTAGGACTGGCAATTAACCAATCACAATCACGGAAATCATATCATGATGTATTAAATGCTATAAAAGTACTAATGATTTTGATAATTGGTACACTTTCATACAAATTACATTTTCGTGTACCATAACAATAGACCGACCTATGCTGACGTCACTTGACGACAAAATGGCGGACCCACAAAATTAATGGCAGACTTCATCTTCCAAAAGTTTTCAGTTAAAAATCTCAAAAAATTGACCATCTTTGCACATCATTTAAAACTTACCAGTTAAACAATGTATTCTATTACCTTTCTGATATACTGGTTTCAAAATAACAAGTATAACTAGAAAATCATAATTTATCTGATCGAACGTAACACATGGAATGGGGAAAGTTTGGTTTCTTTACGTTCGTCACGATTGCAGTACAATATTACGATCATTACCACTACGAACAATGACCGTTACTGATGCATGCTACATCCAGAAAGTTCAGTCTGGGTAAGAGATAACAACATCCAGATGTGTAGGTAGCTCTATACTGAGCCAACTTGATACTAGTAAATCTGGCATAAAATCTTGCACAAGATGAACAACAATACTTACACGTCTTGATAAGCTCTTCCGTATATCTGCATTTGCTTCCAAACTTTGCCTCAAGGTCTAAAATGAAAAAAAAAGGTTAATTTTATTGTTTGCTTCAACCTTTGATTGCCAAATATTTGTTGTTATCCCTTTGCTTTTTTATACCAAGGGGCATTGGACAATATTTCGACATTTTATTTGTGGATGATTTATACTTCATATGGTGGACAAAAACAGTTAGTTACCAGATATCTGGAAAATTTTGATCAAAACCTTCAGTAATGTCAAAAATTGTGAATTTTATTTTGTTTGTTGATCTTGGGTATGAAGCTATTATCTAAACCCATTTATTTGTGGTATATATCAAAAAAGAGCCAAAGATTTGTTTGTAAGACATTCCTTTCACATCATAGATTGCAGATAAATCAAAAGAAATTTGAAGTTTGCATTAGATCTCTTGAAAAGGACAGTTTTAAAAATTCAACTATAGAGGGCAGTATTTATTGTTGTCGAAAACGATAATTAGAAATAAAAGAATATCTAAATTTGTTGATATATAGGTTATGAATTTGCCAATGAAAATTTGCATGCTGTCATTATTACCGCCAATACTTCAAATGATGCAAAAATCTCAAAATGCTTGAGGAAAAGTTTGGGTATGATGCTGAACTTGTCAAATGCCCCTTTAAAAGAATAAACAATTTAAAGAAAATACCACTGCAGAATGAGGATTCACTGTAAATAAAACAGACTGGGAAATTATTCTGAATGTGGACGACCAAGTATGAATAATAAATAAATGATCAATGACCATTGTAGTTACTATGGGAACCCCAATTTAATATGGATAGAGAATACACATTTACAAGTTAATAAATAAAATAACAGTGTTGTTGTATATATTGATAAAGAATTTAACATGTACAAAATGACAATCATAAATAAACTTGGACGCATTCTTCTCCATGCAGATATCAGAACATCAATTAATAAAATGATGAAAGATCTAAATTGGAAAATAACTCAATGTCAGATGGAATAATCATGTAATTATTATGGCATTCAAATGTTTACACGATTTTGCTCCTGGTTATATGTCTTCTTTTTACACATTCAACTCACTACATGACAAAAATACAAGAGGTCAGCTTGGTAACATCCTTATTGTGCCTCCATGGTACAACTCTGCTGGCAAAAGGGCTTTTAACTATTATAGGGCTGCTTCCCTATGGAATAGTCTTCCTATTGATATTTGTACAAACTTTTCAAACATGAGTTTGAATGACTTTAAAAGTGCATTGAACACATGTATGTAAATTTCATATATTATTTTCCCTTGTAAAAATTGTTGTGCAAGTTCTCTAGATGTATTATCCTCCGCATCAAAATTATAGTTCATATTGAACATATGTGTATGAATCATATAAATGTTAATGGACCTCTTGGGGGTCGATTTCACTAACGTTAAAATGCATCGTTAACCCATCGTAAGACCCAAACCCATCGTTAGCTAAAACCACCTCTTGACCCCACGCAATGTTAACAAAGGATTCGTTTTTTCTAATGCATATTTCATATATCTTACGATGCGGTGAACACTAATGAAGGGTTTTCACGTCTTCGTGAAGTCTAGTTTTAGTTACGAGCTGAACCCTTCGTTAGCTACGATGCATCGTAATGTTAGTGAAATCGACCCCAGTACTTATGTATTGAAAGATACAGTCATGCAGCTCCACTATTTGCAAATAATAACATTTTAACCGTTACCAATGCTTATACTTTTGAAGTAGGCGTTTTCATGTACAAGTACCATATAAATGATTTACCTGTATGCTTAAATAACTATTTTATTAGGAGATCGGACATTCACAGCTATCAAACAAGACATATAAATGAATACTACTCGGAACACGAAATCATCCACAGATAATGTTATCCGCTCAAGTAAGTCCTCTCTTTTGGAATTCATTATCAAATCAAATTAAAAAATCTAAAAATGTGAATTAATTTCGAAAGCAACTAAAGCAAAATATTACCCTAACCTATGAGAACATTTGAGCCTGTCCTTTGTTTTTGTCTTGTTTGAGTAGACTTATTTTGTATGCAACTTTGTTTACTTGTTTAGGGATGGATTCACAGGCCTCTTTAGCCTTCCAGTCCTTTACTTCACAATGTCTTCTTTTTCAGTTGTATTTTACATGTTTATCCAGAATAAAGAAAGATTAAACTAAACTAAACAACAATAGCATCAATCTTAAGATCACGCAAATATTTGCCTTCAACGTACCCTGACATCGTCAATACTGAGTAATAGTTGTTCATTCTCCTGGTCACTCTCACTATCACCATCATCATCCGATATCCTCTGATGAGTTGCAGCATCAATCTCAAGGTCACTGTCCCCATCAGAACCACCCTCTAAGATCAATGTCATGTGCTGGGTCATCTGAAATTAGAATAATATGAAGACCAGCTTTTCAGAAAGGGGAAAATGCATACTTTTTAAACACAAGTATAGGCCAAACAATGATTTATTGGACAATATAAACAAAAATCCAGGGCAGAGCTTGCATTAACAAACAATTGGACCCTGCACTCTGGATTTCTGTTTAAACTGTCCAATAAATTATTGTTTAGCCTATAGTGAAGTTAACTCAATCAGTAAGATGAAGGAGTTTGAACCTCGATGGTGCCAAAGGTGATTGTTTGTGCGATTCCCTTGAACAAGGAACTGCTAATTCATCATGTGAGTGCAAGAAAGTTGTATCTGCAATGGCTGCCGTAAGTTATTCTTATTTTATGCCTTTTCACAAGAATGTGAAAATCCCTCAAAATTTCCCTGTCTTATGTTGGTGGTTCTTGAAATGGTTCTTCAGGTGACACCGTCACCACTGACCCATGACCGGAGATTAAACAGTGTGAAATCTAAATTTATGACAAATTGCAGCTATTGCAGATACAACTTTCTTGCACTCACATGACGAATTGTCTTGCAGAAACCCGTATGGGTTAGGGAACAGATCCTGGCTGTGGAGGTTTAAACTTTGGCTGATCAAAATTCAGCACATCCGTGAGGTTGATGCAGGACATGAAGGAATGGAGCATACCACATTTATCATCAGTCAAGCTAGCTCAAACAGTTAGGCGCTCGCTTGGGGTGCCGAAGGTCCCGAGATCGAACCGCGCTGGTGCCAAATGTTGAGTGTACTTGAAATTCCCTTGGACAAGGAATTAACTGCTAATTTTCTTGCGGAAACCTGAACGAAACTTGGGGAGCTGATCCCGGCAGCGATGGTGCGTATGTAGGCTGATCAAGGTTCAGCGCCCCTAGAGGTTGCCGCAGAACCTGAAATGCTTGGTGTGGAATGGAGCTTACTTGGGCCACAGTGGTCAGCGAACACCTGTAAAGTGTGCAGAGGCCGCGTGGAATTACAAATCTGGGAGGCATAGCACACTATAAATCCCCAGTATTTATTTTGTATTTTACTTGGACAGTGGTAAGGGAACACACATAGTGAGCAGACACCACATAGATAGATTATAAATCAAGGTTGTATAACACAATCCCTGTTTTTATTTATTTTATTTTATCATCATCATCATCATCCTACGACTTCCTTCAAGATCCATGACACACATCTTTTCCAACTATCTTTATCACACATTGCACTTCCAAGCTCATTGAAGTTCAAGCCAGTATCTCTACATATGGTATCAGGGTACGTTAATGGTCTACAGCCTCTATTTGGACATGGCAGTCTCCACAGAAGAAGGTCTGATATGATTTGGTCCTTGGCTCGAAAGCAGTGACCAGCAAACTGGGCTCTCCTCTGTGCCACGGTTGTAGAGATGGGGGTATATCACCATAGATCTGATGCTTAGTTGGATGTTGTTTCCAGGACATATTTTGGACGCGCATTAGTAGCCTGGTGTAGGTGCCATCTAAGCGGTCTTGAAGCTCTTTCTTCATAGTCCATGTTTCTGCGCCATACAATAAGATGCTTTCAACACAGGCCCTGAAGAATTCAATCTTGGTTGCCCTGGTAAAATCAGACTTCCATGACATCAAGCTTGTTACAGGCAATCCATGCTTGTCCCTTTCTTGTCAAGAAGTCCTTTTTGCTATCAAGTACATATGACCCAAGGTATTTAAAGTCGTCTACTTCCTGGATGGCAGTTCCATTCATTTTATTTTATACTGAAGGCTGAAGGGACAAAACTGAAGGTAGAATTTTCAATATGAATTCTTAGACATTGTTATCAACAGTGAGATGTAATAAAGAAAACATTGCTTGGTACCACTTGTGGGATTATTATTCTTCGGCCATAATAGCCACATAACCAGTGCATCAAAAGAGATGGGTTCTTCACATTTGCTGTTGGCAGGGTTTTTGGAGCTGACGCTTGTTGCTACCCTAGTTTGTGTGAAAGTCAACTCGTTTACCCACATATTTACAGCGTTTGATTGGTTTAATTCCAGTGCTTGCGAAACGATGACAGCCACACGCATTCGGAATTAAACGATACAATAAGTAGGCAATCTTAATAAATAAAAATATAATAGAATTTATATAATCTCACCTTGTCATAGTCAACTTCTTCCTCCCCTTCCTCCTCCTCCTCCTTGATGTGTCTGGGTCTCTGTTCCACACTGTCATCAACTTCAAAGTCTTCAGAATAATCAGCATCCTCTCCTGCAGAACAGAATAATTATGATTAAAAAATCACTGCCATTTTCACAAAATTTGTCTCTTACTTCAGTTGTATCGAGTGTTGCCTCTTTCTTCACATAACTCTGATTAAGGTTACAACTCATGCTAATAAGGAAATGTTAAAGCAATACCATAAGATTTTGATCAAAAATTATTTATAGTAAAAACAGCATAAAATGAAGGAATGTGTTTATCTAAAAGCATTTTCAAGTGTATGTTGTCAAAAAATTGTTTTGCCATCAAAAAATGGATTATAAGCACATGCATGCATTCCTATACTAATTAATACACGTGGAATTAAATTTGGGATCCCGAATTTAATTCAACAAGTGACCATGACAGAAAAACCAAGCATATTTAAGACAAATCATTTGGAGGGTATTAATATCTACCCAAAATAAACCCAATAAGCTAAAAAAAAAATCAAAAGTCATGGATGTTAGGGGTGCTTCATTTTTAACACTTTAAAGTATTGCTTTAATTGCATTGAAAGTGTACTATTTTATACACATGGGTATACATTATTTAATGTTAAGAAACAACATAATCTAATGTGAAAAAACAACCCACAATGCACGAGAAAAAGAAAGCCTTCATCAAATCTCATTTCTAACTGGGTCCAAGAAGACTAGAATACCCCGAAAAACACCTAAGGAGCAAAGTATGGACTAAACTTGAACCAAATGTATATAAAGTGTCGGGACCAAGGATCATATATGGAACACCTGGGACTCGTATTGGTGAAAAAAGAGAAGTACCGCTGCACACACCTTCTTTACTATACTTGTAAGAAGGCTTCATTATGATTTTAACTTTGCAAAATAGCATACTATTGTGGTATATTTTGTACCAAAGTGTATACCCTAATAAAAATTGAGTACAAAAAAGTACAACATTCCTAAGGTGCACATTTGGAACATCATTTAAGTACAATTTGAGTACATTTATAGTACACAAATGTGTACTATATTTGTACTAAAACTGTACTATAATTGTGTTCCAAATGTGCACCTTAGGAATGTTGTACTATTTTTGTACTCAGATTTTTTTCCAGGGTATCATACTCACTATCTCCCCATCTGGATCTGACCCTCAGCTTATCTCCTTGGTTGGTTTTAATATCAATAGACTCCTGCAAAAGTCAGCAAGTTAAAAAAAACAACATCAAAACTTAAAAAAAAAAAAAACTTGCCACATTAATTTACGAATTAAGGGACCAAACCAAATCCTTTTATTAAAATTCCCATTACAGAGAGTTTTTGATTTGGAAAATGACTTTAGGCATGTATTTCACTCATGCTTACGAAGTTGTCCAAATAAAGTCAATTGCAAGATACAAAGCTTTGTAAATTTCGATTCACTAAAATAAGAATCATTAGTACTTTGCAATTTTTTTTTTGATTTTTTAATTACCTGAGACTAACATTTAGCGATGGTCTCTAACCCCGTTTTGATCGCTAACTCAAAAAATGATCGCTAATTTGTTAAAAAAATACCTGCTATTTAGCGATCATTTTTGGAGTTAGCGATCAAAACAGGGTTAGCGACCATCGCTAAATGTTAGTGAAATCGTCCCCTGGTGTGCATTTTACCAATGCTTACAAAAATGGAACTTTCAATGTTTCCTGGTTAAGCAAAATTTCCACGTTACAAGAATTTATTGCCTGATATGAAGTTTAGTAAATTTGAACTTACAGCATTAACATGGTGTCTGGTGATGGTGCCTTTAAATTTACAGAGTGGCTATTCGCACAACTACAAAATATGTGAATATTTGTGCGAATTAAGAGAAGTTACATTCTTATTCACACAACTATAAGTTTGCAAAGCCAGAGTTGTACGGATTCTGAGCTGAAAAAAGATTATACCCGAGGATATAACAACAACAACAACACCAACAACAATAAGAGGGCATTTTGATACAACTAAAATATTAAAGGCAGGGATTAATATTAAATTAAAAGGCTCCATAAAAATAAAAATAGCTGTTTCTTATGCATACCATGGGCATGGAAATAAATAGAAATATTTACTTATTTAATTTCCATGATCATACACAACCACAGGTTTACACACAACAAACAAATTTTTTTCTTTTTAAATAGTGATGAAATAAAAAATAAAAATCATGTTTAAATAAGCCCAAAATTAACTAGCTCACATCACTGCTGACATTCGTAGCAGTACTGCTGGCAGTTCTAAAATAATTTCCATAGTTGTACGAATTACAGCGATACTCATCCAAATCCACACAACTGTTGTACGGATTATAGGGACACTCGTTCTAATTCACACAACAGTTGTGGGAATAGACTCTGCCTTAAATTTAATGAGGAGTTCTCTACCAAAAGTAACAGAAACAGATACAGACCTTGCCCCAATTCTTCCTGATGACCTTGGTTGGAGCTGTTCTTATTGCCCTAGGACTGTCACCTTCCTCACAGCTATGATCCTCTGATGGAATATGTCCAATATATGTTCTGTGAGGCCGATCTGAAATAATTGAAATACAACTGACATTAGGTTACATGAATGCGCATACCAAAGTAATACATTCTGTTTTTAGTACACATTGATTTGTAACTTTAACGCATTCATTAATTTGTGTTAAGTTCAATTTCATGTATGTGTACATACTTTAAATTGATCAGGTGTTTTTCAAGTATAAACAACAGATTCCAAAAATATTGTGCAGTATCTACCGCATGGGTGGGCTGCTAGCTGGTACAACAACAACTGTTGTCCATATTGTTGATTCAGGAATTGTCACCCATCCTTGTCATTCTGATGACATTGCTATCTGTCAGAATCTAACATGCATCAGGCAAAGGCCCAGCTGACAAGAACAGCAGCAGCAGCAAAAGACCTCGGCCTTATAATTAGTGTACCTAAGACAGAGTATATGACAGCAAAATGCTCTCCTTTAAGTACCTTGGTTCTCAAATGGAATCTTCCAATTGTGACTTTAAAAGACACAAGGCTTTGCAATGGGGAGCTTTCTGGTAGCTCGAGCGTATATGTCAAGCTCTTTAACTCCACCTGCGTAACAATTCTCCCTATACGGTTGCGAATCCTGGGTGATTTCTCAAGATATGGAATGTAAGATCAATGCTTCTGCTACTTCCTGCTACAGGATTAGGCGGAGTAAAAAAATAAACATGTTTCTCGTCCCCTCCCGCATCATTTTTTAAGGATTTTGAAAAATATTTTTGTATTTTTTGTATTTCATGCATAACTATTTGTAAAAAAGGTTTGAAAAGTTTTAAGTCTATGCAATAGATTTGCTTCAGTTTAATAAGCATTTTAAAGCATATTTTGTTTTGATCAACCCTCCAGTATGTCCAAAACTCAAAAATAAAAAAGGCCTC
>JXSR01S073575.1:97883-108371 GCA_000969725.1 Ophiothrix spiculata
TATAGGCCTATAACAATTTCATAAATATAGGCCTATATGCGAAAAGAGGAGAAAATGATTTTTGACTATACAAGTCTACCAAGTGCTCTTGGTTCAAAAGTGAAATTGTAGAATTAGCAATAGTATTGCTCAAATAAATAAGTTTTAATAGAAGTTTTGAAAATGTTTAACTTGCTTATCCTGCAAATGTCCTCAGGCAGATTGTTCCACAAAGATGGTGCGTGGACAGCAAATGCACGAGAACCATATGTTTTTGTTCTAGGTGCTTTGGAACTGCGAGCAGAGTGATATTAGAAGAACGTAAAATGCGAATAAGTGCAAATTCAATTTGAGATGAAATATTAGAGGACTGGAACCACTGTATGAAAACATTATTTCACCCCTTGTGAATTTCAGGTTAATCAGCTATTAAAGACCTCCAATGAGCTGATGGAATCGACAACGATAATGCTGGGGATTGAGAACAACAAACAAACAGAGGAGTCAACCATAGCTATAGGAGACAAGAACATCGAAAATGTGCGGCGCCTGTTTCCGTCTAAACCCGCTGCGGCAAACTGGGGTGAATATAAGAAACTTACAAACAACGAAGAACAAATTAAAGGTGAGATATCCAGAGTCATTCTTTTCATAAATTGAGCTGAAGCTTATAGATTCAAATATAGTACTTCCAGTGACGGATCAAGTGGGTGTGGAGGGGCTCCAACCTCCCCTCTGTATTTTTGACAAAATCAGTTTTATTTTGACAATTTTGGTGTACAAATGCCTTCTCAGCTCTCCTTTATTGTAATTATTTTTTTTCAGATCCTAGACCCACCAATGGCTTCAACATCATCTGGCCTAATTAGATGAGTTGATAGAGCATCTATTTGATAGTTGATTTCTAGAAATACTAGAAAACAACCCAAGTCCAAATTTAAGTATTACTCTAAAAAATCACATTGTTTAGGCTTTCGCCAAGGAACAACAACTTGGTACTTGGTACTAAATAAGCTAAAGGAAGCTTATCTTCAACAGAGCTCCAAGATGTTTTTAAATTCAGTTTTGAATGCAAGATGAAGACCGGAGTACTCTGAGAAAAACCTGCAGAAGTGAGCATGGACTGAAAACCAAATGCACATAAAGCTCCGGGCGCAGGACTCGAACCCGGGACCTTATTGGTGCAAGGCGAGGGAACTACCGCTGCGCCAACCCGCTCCCCCTTACACACAGGAAATAATTTCTTATACATAGGGCTACTAAGCAGACAATGGAAAATTGAAAAAAAAAATGCTACAACTTTGATAGTTTTGAAGTGTTTAGGATTTCCCAACCTTTTAGACTTTCATTATGCCATATTACATTTTACCTTGTAGGTTTGACCAGTGTGATCCAGTCTCCAGTCGCCCATCTCTGGCAGGGCGATGTCCAGCCATTAGTCAAGCCAAGTGATGCCGTTTCAACAAGTAAGTCAAATCAATCCATAGAGAAAGAAAGCCCGAAGTGCTAATGTCCAGTCTTGGGTCAGTGACTGTTAAAATGGTTATTCAGTTGCAATACCATTTGCAAGAAATGTGAGAAACCTCAAAGCCCCATATTTCAGTTGTCTTGAAATGGCTCTACAGGTAACAGTGGGGCGATCTACACGGAGTCCTGATCCAGATGCAAACGCATCTAGGAGATGCGCATCTCGGAGATCCGCATCTCCGTAGACCGCTTTCACGTACGTGTGCACTGAGTGCTGTGCAGCAGATCCAGATCTGACGCCCATGTAGCCACAGTCTTCTGCAAAGCGGTTTACGGAGATGCGTTTTCATCTGGATTTGCACTCCCGTGTAGATTGCCCCAATGTCACATGAAGAACCATTTTAACCCTTTCAATCCCATAGAACAAACGATCATGTCCAAAGGAGCTTCTGAGAGAACTCTTACGCATTCCAATTTGTATTGTGTGTATAATAATTTAGTATGGGCTATATACACCTGTATGGCAGTTCAGGACCAGAAGGGATAATATAAGAGCCACTGACTTCAAGTGTAGACACTATTGTCTTTGTCACTCTCACATAACGAGTTATGAATCTGTATTCAACAACTCACTGTATCTCTTATTACAGGAGAGTACCGTTGTTGATTTGTGATGAATCCACAGTTGATATTCAAATTAGCGCGTCATGCACGGCACGGCGTTTACAAAAGTGCGTTTACGGAGTACACAAAAGTCGCCCTTATCACACTGCGCGTCGGGCACTTATAGTACGTGCAAAAGCCCGGTGCTTGCCAAAGCAGCAAACATTCACAAATTAGCACTTTCCTTCAGATATGCTAAATATTTTTATGAAGATGAGTAGGCCTATCTGTTAAATTGAAAACCTTTAGAATTTAATTCATACGTTTTCAGGAAAATTTTCGTTGTTGAAAGGTATTCAAACACACCACAAAGTTGTTCATCGCGAATTAACAACGATGCATCCATGCGTCTGCGTATTTTTATCGTGCGAGGGTGGCTTTAGCCACCCGAGCGTGATAAAAAATACGCCGAAGTATTGGATGCAGAGTACTCAAAATGTGTCCAGTTTGAAGGATGCATATGTATAGCTCATTATCTCCACAAGCAATCACAATTAAATTTACATGAGATAAGGCATCATCATATGGATACATTCATTACCTTTCAAATCAAACCTCAATTGTGACCGTCCACCACAAATCTCTGGTACAGCAAGCATTTTTGATTTTCAGATACATGGAAAAATACAAGTGAAATTGGTATGTTATAGGGCTCAGTTCCAATGTACAGCTAAGGGGCGGCTTCAAAACTCAACCGGCGGTTGTCCACCGGTTCTGGCGGTTGGCTATTGTTTATTACGGTTGAACCACCCAGAACTGGCAGGCAACCGCCGGTTGAGTTTTGAAGCGACTCCTAACATACACTGTTTCGGTCATAGATACATGTTTGTATACATGTTTGTATTCAAATACCAACCAAAACAGTGTAGGTTAGGCATTTGTTGGGCTCCATACGTTGATGTGTGACTGTGCCCTATAGACCTTTTCAAAATACGGCTTTCCGAGAATTTCCGAAGCTGATTTTACACTTTCCGGCAATTGCCGACAGAAAAAGTGACTCTTCAACACAATAACCAGAATGTAAAGTTCACGTTCTCGTTGTCTGGTTGCGTACGTATTTGCACTTGTAATTGGGGTTAGCACTTACGATTCACTTTTAAAAAGTTTTAGTGTGATGCGCTCCGAGTTGACTGGTAATTGTAAGCTTAATCAGACGATTTCAAATGGAAATTTCACTCTTTCTGTCAGTGAGCATATGGTGGCCCCAGTCAAAAGTTGTTCAGAATTAGTGCCTCTAACCATGTATAGGTCTGAATATAATTATTTTTCACTTTTAGTGCACTGCAAATGCGAGAGATTTTTGGGAAATTTACATGCTAATGAGCTCGTACGTGATTGGTTGATAAAACGGCCACGTGATTGACGTTCCGAAGATTTCTGAATGGATTTTGAAAAGGGCTATGAATAGATGAGTAATATTTTTGTAAATGAAGATTGTGCTATTAATAAGCCTTGGCTTGTTTAATGACTTCTTTTCCATTTTGTTTGCAGGTTATTTATTACACAAACTACAAATCATCCAGAATGCCAACTTGACATCTCAGCATGTCAGGTAAGTTTGAACAAGCAAAAAATGGTCTCAGATTCACACATACATAGTATTGTTTTTATTTGAGAGAGAGAGGGATGTGCTTTGTGGGTGGTACTCACATCTAATGCTATACAAGGGTGTGCCACTCCAATGGATTGATACTACTTTTTTCACAGAAAGCCCTTGGACATGGTTCCCCTTTTTAACCCCCCCCCCAGAGATAATGGTCCTAGTTTTAAAAATTAAGAACAACCATCGTATATTTTGTGACCAAAAAAAAGCCTTCAAGAATTGGTAAAAAGTTCCAAAATATTTGTTAAAAATCATAAATGTGGCAACTTTAACTTTAAAATATCCTCAAAAATGGATAGTTGTTTCAGACCTTGGGCATCAATCCCTTATCAAATTTTGTTTGTTGACTACCTTATAAATTGCTATTGCTGCATCTGACTGTCCTACTGTCACTAAACTCATTCCAGCTTGGTGTTAATAAGAGAAGAGATAAATATATCCCCCCATTATCCTTTACGGGATTCACAAATTGGTTTGCCAACCGAATACGTCATACAAAAATTTCTGGATCCCCCGGTTCCCCTCGGGATTCAAACCCCTGTCCCCAGCATCCCGATCCAATGTCCAGCTATGGCAAGCCACCGAGCGTGGCCGTGTATGACGTATTGAGACTTAGGCCAATTCCCGATTTCTGCCTGTAGTACTTTATAGTACGTAGGAGGGTAAGGGTAAATTTATTTTGTGCATGAATCTTTCATGATTTTGGTATTTTTTTGGCTAATTTTGTGGCTGCCACGTGAAGAAACCTTGAACATATGAATAAGATTGGCTATGTTGTTATGATTCCAAGAAATTACAGACTACTTTATATCCCTACATGGTCATATTGGTTAAAGTGTGTTAATCAATTGCTTGGTTTTTACTTCCCAGCTTTACGGAGTATAGACTTGATCTTTTTTGTTACACATCCAGACTTGTGCTTAAGAATACCCAACATAGGTTAACCTTTCAAGTCTGTAAGGTGCCCATCATTATGATTGTTATGATTGCTAACTCTATAGTGATCGCTAAATTGTTCAAAATACTTGCTATTTAGCGATCATTTTTTGAGTAAGCAGTCAAAACATGGTTAGTGACGCAATGCAAATTTATGAAAAATTACAGCTATATTGCAGATGTGACTTTTTTGCACTCACATGACGATTTACGTTTGTTTTCTTTGTTCAGGTGGCCATATAATAGTACACCATGTCAAGAATGTAAGATATCATTTGATGTGTTTCAACCAGACACAGGCTACAAGAAATCCAAACCAGGCCATCCAGCTTTCAAAGTGGTGGTATCCAGGTAAGTTGACAACGCTACTGACCAGAGTTAATCCATGAAGTACAGTAGAAATTCGTTAACACGGAAATCGTCGGGCCAAGAGTGTGCTTTTGTGTTAAGCAAATTTCAAGTAAACCGTAACTGATCGCCGCCAATAAAAATCAAATGCATTACATATACTGGTACTGATGCTGGACTGGTTTATAGTATGTGGCATCTCTGTAAGCTTACTTAAAAGCCTATAAACGTTAGAAAAATCTCAAGGACAGACATGAATCAATGAAATATTGTATTAAAAGACTAATCGCTAACTTTAAACATCAAGCCGTCCAGCGGCACGAAACATCGAGGTCGGCCATATTGGACTCTAGCCACCAGACTCGCCGATTTTCATGTAGGGGTGTTTTTGCAATGTTTTTTAAATATCTGTGTTTTTAAAACTTGAATGCATAAGATAACAGCGATTTTACTTTCTGTGCAGAGTTTTCATGTTATCTTTCGAGAACGCAATATAAAATGCACAGTAGGGATGGTCACTTGCTTTCGGCTTAAGCGGATTTTGTATTACTTATTTCGTTTTAAACATGAAAAATACATGATAAAGCAATAGGGAAAAGTCGGGGTTTTAAGTTCCTTTCGAGTTATGGGGCAATTTACGGGTTTTGCGTTTTCGTGTTTCCACTGTATGTTCAATGATAATGACTGGAATTTTTTTTTTAAATTACAAATGATTATTGCATCGGACATTGATGAGATTTAGTGCATTATTTTTAACAAATCATGGAATATCAAGTTCAGGCTATAAAGAGGTTAAGCGTAATGGTGCAGACAGTGAAGAGTGGGCGGAATTGCAAATCACTATCTTAAAGGAGCTTGGTCCGATTTTTGCTAATTAAGTTTTCAATGTCATATGAAAGATGACCACTGAAGAGTCTTAGTTTCAAATTTCAGCTAATTTGGTCAAACTGTTTTGATTTTATGTGCAAACGTGTATTTTGGAGCTGCCAATACGTTACTGTGTAAAATTAATAATTAGACACATTTTCATACATATCTCCAAAACGGAACAAAAGTCAGCTGTGAAATTTCACATGGGTTATGAGAAAAATATGAGCAATATTTTGGTACCAAAATTTCAAAAGCTCGTTTAAGTGTTCATTCACTTGACAGGTACATCCGTCTTGATAAAATATTCTTGGGTAAAGTAAAACATTTTCAACAATGCAAAGTCAGGAAAAAATCCTGATCAATCCTAAATTTCTTCCTTTTTTTTTTTTTTTTTTTGATGGTGGAAATAATGTTTTCATTTTACTTTTGAACTAAAAAGTAGTCAAAATTGGCTCATAAAAGTACTGCAATTTTTCATTTTTTTTAGTAGAAGAGACTTGCAGTAAATCTGATTTATCAATTTAAAGTGTTTTTTTTTATTTTTCATTCTTACAGTGTGACAGATCCAATCCCAGACCTAGCTACTCAAGCACACCTGTTGAAATCATCTAAACCAGTGCAATTATTATGGGCCGTAGTGGATACAAATAGTGATGTGGCATTCTATTCCCTCAAAGACATAGAACTCCCTGTTGACGTAACGATGGGCTGGTAAATGCTTGACAAATGAATAGCCCCACCATGTTTATAGAGAACTTCCCAATGACATAACGATGAGTTGGTAAAATTCCGGATATGTTAACTGCGCCATCACAATAGAATTCCCAGTTGACGTAAGAATGTGCTGGTAAATTGCCAATTATAGAAGATGAATATCGGCATCATGATTTAGAATCTAACCACATGTTGATGTTATACAGTGCTGTAAAATGTGATGGCTCACCCCGAAAGGGGAGACTTTGCAGATTATATCAATTTTGATTTTTTTCATGTCATCTGTTGCAGCATTTTCTAAGCTTTAAGATGACACCTTACTTGTTAAAATTGATCAAGGCGATCAAATTTTACAACCAAAAATCTGCTTGAAAATCTTATTATTTTCTTTATTTTTTTGCTGGATATTTTCACTTGTTTCTTTAAAAGTGTTATGTCGCAAAGTCCCCCTTTTCGGGGTGAGTCATCACAAATGGTTAATAGTGCCACCACAATGACTTAACACCCCTTGTTGATGTAACAGTGGGCTGGCAAAATAGTCGACAGATTTAAGGAAGTTAGATAGCGCCGTCACAATGATATAGAACCCTCTGTTGATGTAGAAATGGAGCAGTATACTTGTGGAAATATGTGACTATCCATCACAAAGCTCTAGTTAAGTTGGCAATTTTCATTCTGAGCTTCAGTACAAAATACCCACATAAGTTGTGTCGTGGCAAACATAGTAATTTTGCAGGTATGAAATGATTATGACGTTTTGAAACTCGTAACAAAACAAGAGCTTTCATTTAAACGCCAAAATATCCAAAAATTAACATTATAAAAGAAGTCGCATTGGAAATGTGAAAAAAAAGAAGAAAGAAATCTTTTGCACGCATTCTTTTGATAGTAGGTATTAAAGGTGTAGGTTCCTATTTTAGGATATATGTA
The DNA here is from genome assembly GCA_000969725.1 of Ophiothrix spiculata. Lineage (NCBI taxonomy): Eukaryota > Metazoa > Echinodermata > Ophiuroidea > Amphilepidida > Ophiotrichidae > Ophiothrix > Ophiothrix spiculata. Next base: position 105,394 of record JXSR01S073575.1, read on the forward strand.
TAATTTACTTTAACTGATTGACCTTGACCTCTACAATACATAGTGCAAGGTTTCAACCTTAGCTTGTGTCTTGTTTTCTCCTGAGAGGCAAAAGTAAGTATGCAACCCTGGGGATGAGGCTGTTATATAAATACAAAAGAAATGGAAAATAGGTATACCAATTGATTTTACATTTTGTGCTATATCTCCAAAACTGTTTAAAATTTTGAGGTGAAATTTTGGATTTAAAATCCGAAAAATATGGACTTTCATTTGGCATCAAAAAGTATACTACTTCCAGTTGAGCCCTGGGGGATGAGAATGTGATCGGAACCTACACCTTTAAGACAAGTTATGCTTTGATGAATTGTCTACTTCTGGGTGACAAATGAAGTTGAAACAAGTGTCATTTTATAGCAGAATATATGCTCTCTTTGAATCTGAAATAAAACCATTTGTAGTGGATGGTCACAGATTTGTTTTCAGAAGTGCATGGATACAGCTTTTTGTATGTACAGGATGTTATGACAATTGAGTCTAGAAATACTAAACAGACCCAAGTCCATGCTTCCCTACTGAGGCCAAAGAAAGTATATTGTCCTAATTATGACTATAATTGCCATTCAAAAATCAATACTGGGCATTGATCATCACTTCCTTTTGTACAAGTAAGGCAGCCTGGACTTGGGTCAGTATGGTTTCGTATATTCAAGTAAAAGATATTTCTTTTTCTTAGGGGACCCCAGAATCTGGAATTTTTAATTCTCTAGCCACCCGAGACAAACCTTTTTTTTTCATTAGCCTAACTTGCAAGTATACAGTGGTGACACCTGGTACATCAGGCTCCTGTAAAATTTGAAATTTTTGTTGTGATTTATTTTTGCATTTCTCACACTGTTTATGTACCATGTGCATGAAAATTTCCACTTGCATAGTGACATCACATTGGTTCAAATACACGCACATTACAGTAAATATCCAACATTAATATTTGTGTAGTTCCCAAATAAACATCCAGATTACAGGGCCAATTGTTAACAAAAGCGACCGGTACCCTGCAATTTTTGATCACATTATCAATTTTCTCCAAGGAAAAAAAAAGGTAATTTTGGCAGAGACTTCAGTGAGTGTAGCTTGGGTACTGCAAGTATAAGGAATATTCTTTCTGAAAAAAGAGGCATATTGCTTGCCAAGACGCTAAATGTTTAAAAGAAATTGTACGTCAAGTGTCTTTCAACTAATTTTACTTTAACATGTTTAGCTTAAGTTAAAGGTACAAGGAGTATACTAAATAATTAATTAACTAATTGTATCATCATGGAACAGTGTTGCTGGAAGAACAACTTTTCATGTTAAGCTGCTTAGAGCAAACTCTTAGCTGACATTCTCTAAACTTCTTGAATACGAGTTTGAATGAATTTATAAATGTTATATCCATGTAACTTGTATTCTGTGCCCATTTTTCAAAGACCACTTTTTGTGTTCATTGAAATGTATGAAAGTATATATTGTATATAAATAAATATATGTATAAAATTATTATCTGAACCTAGACCAGTACATTTGTAATAAAGGTACAGACATGGTAAGGTAAAGTTGAAACTGATGCTTATTTTTTAATGCCCTATAAAGTTTAGGCCAGTACACTCCACTAAACCAGTGAATGTTTTGGAAGGTTTGCCACTCCTCCTACACAAATGAGTCTGATTTATATTCTAGTACTTTTAATTTATCGTTACTTATTCCTTGTAAGGGACAACACTGCAGTTAACAGACCGGGGCTTGAACCTACATCCTCTTGATTACAAGACTGCCAAGTCAAATGTTCTAACTGCTGCGTCAAAGTGCTCCACAGCGAATTGAAAAAGTATGACAGAGCAATGATAGAATAAATTAAACTATAGGCAAAATAAAAATTTTATTGGACAATATAAACAAAAATCCAGTGTAGGGGTTACATTCACAAACAATGGGCTCTGCAATCTGGATTTTTGTTTACAGTGTCCAATAAATTGTTGTTTGGCCTATAGCTTAGGCAAAAAAAAAATAATTGTTGTGTTGCCCTCAAGTGGATTTTCTGAAAAGTTGAGTCGGTCGGTTGGAAAATATTTTTTTTTAATTATTTTTTTTAAAAAAAGCACCTAAAGTACAAAATTTTGGGTGCATTTTCCACTATTTTCAAAATATTTTCTCAAAAAACACCCACTCTTAGCAAAATGGTTGCTTTCCCGACCCTAATATATATTTTTTTAAATTTTTGAATAGGGTCGGTCGCTGAGGGCAACATAACAATTTTTTTTGGCCTTACTGCTGATAGAATGACTGATAAAACTCTTTGTAATGTCTGTTTTACCCAGAGTCTATTGCTGCTTTCAATGTTGCTTTGTAGTTTTGTAGCTTTGCCTTTTTGTCCATTTGGTTTCACACTTTCTGCTTTGATAACCATATTGAGAATTTTGTAGCTTTGCAGTTTAGTCTCTTTACGATTTGAAGTCGGTTTAAGTTTAATATCTTAGTGCACAATGAAAACTTTGCCGCTGTCTATTATATTGGTGACTAGTAACTTGCCGCTAAAACAATTGGAAACAAAACTATACGAACATGAAAGCAGCATACATGTAAATGTTGTTAATAAGGCCAAAAAAATAAATTGTTTGGTTGTCCTCCACAACTTTTTTTGAGCAAGTGCGGGCGAGCGGATTTTTTTTTTATAGATTTTTTTTTCAAATGAAAGTCACGGTTACACCCAATTATGGCCTCTTTAAAGATGCAAATAAGTCTACTCTACCAAAAAATCTCTATACACAAGTTTAAAAACAGTATTAACATGGAAACAAAATTGGAAACAAAACTATACTAACATGAAAGCAGCATACATGTAAATGTTGTTAATTAGGCCAAAAAAAATAAATTGTTTGGTTGTCCTCCACAACTTTTTTTGAGCAAGTGCGGGCGGTCGGATTTTTTTTTAAGATTTTTTTTTTAAATGCAAGTCAAAG